>CATIWF010033109.1:0-28006 GCA_949630135.1 Balakata baccata
AGGCCGCCTTCATTGTACCTCGTCCTCATTTCCCTCTCTTCTCTCGCACTCCTCTCTGAATCTAGGCTCTCCTACAACTACTACGACAAATCCTGTCCCAGATTCACCCAAATCATCCAAGACACCGTCACTAATAAGCAAATCACTAGCCCTACCACCGCCGCCGGCACTCTACGTGTCTTCTTCCACGATTGCCTCCTTAACGGCTGCGACGCCTCTATTGTAATCTCCTCCACTCCTTTCAACTCCGCCGAGCGTGATGCTGACATCAACCTCTCCCTCCCTGGCGACGCCTTCGATCTAGTCACTCGCGCTAAAACCGCCCTCGAGCTGTCATGCCCCAACACCGTCTCTTGCGCCGATATTCTCGCCGTCGCCACCCGTGATCTGGTCACCATGATGGGCGGTCCTTACTATAACGTTCTTCTCGGCCGCAAAGATTATCGCATCTCTAAGTCCTCTTATGTAGAAGGGAATCTCCCGAGACCCACCATGCCAATGTCTGACATTATTAAGATTTTTGCTTCTAAAGGTTTCAGCATCCAGGAAATGGTGGCGTTAAGTGGGGCACATACAATAGGCTTCTCTCATTGCAAGGAGTTCAAGAGTTTTGTGTACAATGATACTCATTATAATCCTAAATTTGCTCAAGGGCTGCATAAGGCTTGCGAAAATTACCCAAAGGATCCAACTTTATCAGTTTTCAATGATATAATGACCCCAAACAAATTTGATAACGTGTATTTCCAGAACTTGCCTAAAGGGTTGGGGCTTTTAGAGTCAGATCATGGGTTGTATAATGATCCGAGGACTAGGCCTTTTGTTGAGATGTATGCCAAGGATCAGAACAAGTTCTTTCAGGATTTTGGTAGAGCGATGGAGAAACTTAGTGTCTATGGCATCAAGACGGGGAGGAGAGGCGAGATTAGGCACAGGTGTGATGCTATCAACTGATAAATTTGAAGGTTCTTTTAATTAATTATTTATTTTGTTGTTGTGATTGAAAGGGAAAATTGAGGCATAATGGATGATGTTGATGGAAGATAATTGGGTTTTGTTTTCAATCAATTCTTTTTGTGTTGTGAGGATCTGAAGTTGATATGTATACAATCTTTGCCTGTCACCAATCATATGATATGAAGCTTAAATTATACATATTTGTTTACTATTGGATTGATGGTTTTAATTTTTCTCTGTAATTTTCCTTTTGTGCTTTTTCACTTATGGTTTGGTATATTATAGAGCCGTTTCTTTCTCTCAATTTTATTATGCAATGCTGGACAACAATTGGTTCTGCCCGAGCTTCAAAGCAGCAGAAGCAGTTGAATTTAATTTATGAATACTCAAGCAGCTCACTGTCTCTGATTTTCTATTTAGTTTAATCACAGAGCTGTCACAGGAAATTGTATCTGAAGAAACACGAGGTATGATATTCATTAGTTGAGAATAAACTAAAAGAGTATAATACATTTTTTGAGTTGAATTTTGTATCCATTCCTATGTATTCTTTACCGTTATACCTCCCAGTTAAAATTAGGTCGGCATATCTTGGTACTAGTCCGTAACGATCAAAGTCGAATTGTAAGCCTATTAACGAAGCAAATTCAACTTGGATGCTTATTTTTTTTTTTTTTTGGATGCCCATTTTAGTTGTTGATATATATTATATTAATTTATTGTTTTGTTGAGATGGGGATTTGACCAAATGATGAGCAGAGCAATTTTGTGGAAGAAAGTGGAAACCCATTTGAGTTGCAGGCACTAGATAAAACGGGTAAATTACAGACGGTATTTTAATTATTTAATTCCTAACAATTTTAGTATTTTGATAAATCCATTCAACATGATATGAACTTTATACATCAGAAAAAAAATTCTATATATAAATGTCACTTCTACCAAATGAATGAATTTCGCAAAAAAATTTTAACATTTCTCGTTTACTGTTACACATTTTCTCTCAAATCAAATATAATCAAATATCATAAAAATATGTTATTAAATTTGTTAAATCATTTAACAAAATGCTGACATGAATTTTATAGATTAGAAAAAAATTATATGTATAAATACCACATGTAAAAAATAGGTTCCATAAAAATTTTCAATATTTCTCATTACTTTCCAATACTTTATTTCAAATCAAATATAATCAAATATTTTATTAGATGGTGAAATTTTGATGGGATCTATTTTGTATATGTGACATTTTCACGTGGAAATTTTTTACTGAAGCAAAAAGTCCATATTAGCATTCTGTTAAATGGTTTAACAAATTAGACGATAAATATTTTTATGTTATAAAATTAAAATATAAAGAGTTTTATATTACAAATAATATTTTAGATACTAAGTTGTTAAAAATTAGATAATTAAAGTATTATCAATGTAATTCACCATATAAAAATACTCGTTTTAGAGATGCCATTTCTACAAATAGAACCCCAATTCTGCAAATCTATTAAAAGCTTGTGCGCATATATTTTAACATAATATACTAATACACAATGATATTTGAAAATTATATAATTTGTTTCATGTGATTTGACATAATACACTAGGACTTCCTAAAATTTGAAAAATATATTATTTACTCCTAAAGTTTTGATATATTACATTAATATCTCATGCAAATTTGATTTATTATATTAGTAACCTCTTAATAAAAAAAAATATTCTTTTTACTAGTATATTATGTCAAATTACAGATCTCATATGATACTAGTGTATTATGTTAAAGTACATAAAGCAAATCGAATAATTTTCAAACTTTGAGAGTACTAGTATATTATGTCAAACTATATGAGTAAATAGTATTTTTTTCTTTTTTTTTTAAAAAAAAAGTACTAAAAAAATTTTGTAAATGTTTCTAAATTGTAAAGTTTTTCAAATTACTAGTGTATTATTTGAAGTGTGGAAATTTTTAGAACTGTTTTGAAAGAAGTAGGTATTGTGCTGCTTAATGGCATGCATGGTATTTGTTAGGATACATTCAACCGAGCACCATTTTGGTATTAGAAAAAAAACAAAAATGGTGTTGATAAATGCCTTCTCCAATCCACACTAAATTTAACACTAAAGATGGTGTTGACTATAGTAAAATGCAATATATAGTGTGATACTGTAGTTATATCATTTCATTGTTCTCTCTTTTTTTTCTAAAAAAAAAATTAGTATTAAGAAGATGAAGAAGAGTAGAGGAGAAAATAGGAAGAAAGAAGATGAAGGATTGGGAGAGAGAAGGGAAGAAGCATTTCTTTTATTTGTCATTCATTCCTTTATAGGTAAAGTTGAGACATTGAAAAAACTATTAATTTAAAAGGTAAATTACAAAAAAAAAAATTTTTTTTTTAACTTTGCACTTTATTTTAGTGATATCAAATTCTTTAAAAAATTAAGTTTAATTATATATTCTTTAGGTTTTGTAACAAATCTTATCTCGGGTAGACTGGATCTTACTCCGAATCTACTTGACGATGATATGGAAAAATATTAAAAATTGATATAACATACATAATGAATCTGATGTGGAAAAAAATTATCACGTGACCATATGCACTAAAAAGAGCATTGTTTTGCACAATTCAAAATTTAATTTGAAATTCTTTATTTGTAAATTTTGTGAATTTATTATCAATACTAGATAGTTACAATTTAAGATTATTACATAAACGCACACAATATCGATTATTTTAAATGTAAAAAATTTCAAATTGGATTTTGGACTATACAAAACGGTGCCCTTTTTGTGCATGTGACAATTTTTTTCCATATTAGATCAACAGTGTATGTCACTTCATTTTTTAATATTTTTTATATTTTTCAAGTTATCGCCATGTAGGTTCGGAGTGAGACAAAATATGTTACAAAACACAAATTACATATAATTAAACTCAAATTTTTAAAAAATTGGATATAACTGTAATAAAATGCAAAGTTTAAGATTTTTTTTGTAATTTACTCTAATTTAAATTGGTTCATTTGATTGTGATAGAATGTAATAAGTGGGTGGGTTGTAGCCCTGGATTTGGACATCAGTTATTTTATTTCATTTATGGATTAAATCGGTATTCAGTTTATATGACATGATATACATATTTTATATGGTTAAGTATTATATGATAGGAAATAATTTTATTTGGACGTAAATTAATAGGTTTAACCAGATAAAGTTGGGTAGCATTTTTCTACATAGTAAGGTTGAGTCAACTACATGGGAGGGTGTTACAGGGGAAGTAGTTATTTTTGGTGTAAAAATTAGTGGTGGGTTAGAGATTATGGCACTGTAGTTATACTATTTTGGTGCAAAAAACACATTAAAATGGCGTTACTGATTGGAGATGACCTTAAACCTATTTATCGGTCATGTCCTGAATGCCTTATAAGGCATATATATATATGCAGAATCAAAAGACATCAAATAAAGATCATATTATAATATTTATTTATTTATAATTATTAATAATTTTATATTATAAAGTCAACAATTCAATTATTTTTATCAAACACTAAGTAGCAACAAATATTATCCCATAACTATGAGCTATTAACTACCAATTGCATTTAACAGCGAGGTTTTAATTTTTCTTCTCATAGCTTTTAAGGGTGCAAATTCGAGCATGATATTTGGGGATAATTGTGTAAATAATATCAAATCTTGCTAATTTATTACAATTTGATACCAAAATTTTTAGTAATATTGCAATTTGGTACTCATGTCAAAATTTCAGTCAAACAAGATAATATATTAGTATGTTGGCATGCCAAATTAGTCAATTAACATGCCACATTAACTTGTTTCACTAGCATTTTGATTTGGGTACCAAATTGCAACATTTACTAAAATTTTGGTATCAAATTATAACAATTAAAAGATTTGATATCAAATTATAATAAAATGACAATATTTAGTATCATTTACACAATTAGCCCATAATATTTGTCTTCTTAGATGAAAGTGAAAAAAAAAAAGCGACACGGGATTAGGTATCCTACTAAGTACTAACATACTTTAAGATTTGATGAATGATAATATGTAACATTCTCTTATTCCACTTTAGAACAACAATATAAGTGGATATTACCCGCTTAGCTGTTTTGAATAACCTATCAGATTAAATTACTTAATTTTTTTTCTTTTATTATTATCTTTACTTTTAATATTCTCTCTGTTTTTTTTCCTTTTAATTATATTTAAATTATACATATATCCAAATAAATATTTTGCACACACCAAAAACCATTATCTTGTATCTTGCAATAAACATATATTTACATCTAAATTTTACACTTTATATTAGAGTTACATGCCCCAATATATACACTATATGAAAAAAAAGTCTTTGATAATATTTTACAATACTTTAACAAAATATACCCAAAAATGATTTGAGACTTTAAACTGCTTTTTGACTGGATTCCGTCATTCTTCTGACAGTTATCCTAATTTACCAAGCCTTTTAGACCTGTGTGAGGAAAATTACTAGCGCTAAACTACTAGTTTAGTAATGCTTCGTAGGATAAAAATTTTACATACAAAAACATATATTCATGCCATATTTACATATTATATACCTCAAATAAAATTCCATATATTATCACAGTTTTTGTGCAATGTATAAATAATTATTTCATACTCAACATGTATGCAAAAGTTTAACTATAATTAAACTTGTTTAAGACATTTTTCGTTTTCATTATTTATTTTACTCAAACCCATAATACATGTGTCTGAACTTATCAATAGAAATATAAGGTTGTCATTCTCGGCTTCTTAATAGTGTCTTACCGGCTTTTTAAATGATGACTTTACTAACTTTTTATATATAATGTCATTGCCGGCTTTTTAAATAATGCATTTACCGGCTTTTTATATATAGTGTCATTACCGGTTTTACAAATATTGTCATTACTAAAATTTTTTCTAATAGTGCTATTACCAGTTTTAATAATATTTTATCGTATGCATTTTATTTTTTTCCTAATTGACATACCAAACTATCCATTATTCTAATTCTAGACTAGGCACAGTTGGGCTTTAACATTATTTTTATCGTTACCATTATTATTGCTATAATATTTCCCTTTACTACTTCTCGCAAATATATATATTTATTGATTATAAAATTACAAATATCACATATTAATATGTTATACATCCATATGTACCAATGAGATTAAAAAATATCTAACAACTATCACACAAACATATCTTGCTGCATGAAAAAAACTAAAATGCAAATTTCACTTTTATTGCAGATTCTGGCCCTGGATTTGAGCCTTAATTTTGGTCTATTTATGGTTTAATTAAGATCTTATGATTTTCTATGAACTTTTAGTTTATTGTCTTAGATTGAATTTGCAAAAAGAATCAATGAAATCCGAATTTCCTATCAAACGTTATAACTATTTTACTATAAGGTGTTTTGCCAAAATTTGTCCAGCATTAACATGGTTCTTCTAAATCCGAAATCTTATAATAAAATTTTGACCTAGTTACAACCTAAATTTCTACTTACATTCTTCATAACATTTTTAGTACTATGTGTTAACGTTCTTATCCAATAGTTTCATACCAATCCAACTACCACAACAAAAGTTATGATCAAATTCGTCAAGATTGTTTCTGTAAATTTGTAATGTGACATATATTAGACTCATTACAAACTAATTAACTCAATAACCCTATGCAACCATGCTTATGTCTAAAATTTCCAAATCTAAAACACATTAAAAAACTTTAACATTTTAATCCATTTTAATACAAAATTCAAAAGACAACAATTGAATATATCACATTGCAAACCACATATCAAGAAACATTACACAACATTTCATGCCCTTCTCCTTAACAATCATTATCTATAAGTCACATAATTACCATTAACATTTTTAAATATCTTCCTATTAACTTCCCCTTCATTAGGCATCCTCATACACTTTCTTATAGGTCTTATTCATTCAGTTTTTAAGCTACAAAATCATTATTTACAACAACTTAAGACTCAACTCTATCACTTCCCATACAAAGCAATATTTAGCAATACAAGTAACACAATATCAACACAAACTCTAATATAACAATTTCAAATACATTAATCATCTATAAAGGTCTCAAATAAATGGAATAAGATGGAATTTGAGAAGAAAAACTCACATTAATGATTTTTCTAAGTAGGCCAAAGTTCTGTCAATCTTCTCTTCCCTTTTCTCTTATTTCCTTCTTCCTTTCTTCCCAACTTCTTGTGGTAGAAATCCTTAATCACTTGTCTTTTATTTCTCTAAACACATTTTTTTTCTCTCTTTTAGGAATTTAATAGGGTTACAAATGGAGAGTTAGAGTTATATGAGAGGAAATGGATGGTAAAGAGAAGAAGAAGATGATGATGTGAGGTTTTTTTTTTTTTTTGGGCACAAAGCCTTTTTTTTTCTTTTATATTAAAGTTAAAATGTGTGGGTTCCAATAGTCAGCTTAATCTTTTTTCATATTAGTTGATTAGCTTAATTAATCTTGATTAATTTTTAATTATGATAAATTTCTCTCAAACTTTTCTACTTCTTACAAATTTTTCTCCAACAATTCCGATAATACCGATTTTGTCTATAGAATGATTTTAAATTTTTCTTAATTCTTGCACTAATTTTTTAATTCCCATTTAATAATATTTCTATTTATTTTTTCTTATAATTTATTATTTTTCCATTGGTTCAAATTTAGACTTCAATCGAGTTGGCATGCCCGATTAAGGTCGCGCACGATCGGAGGTTTAAATCGCCGGATGATTATTCTTTTTTTGACAAAGATTAACATACTATTTTCAATTTTCTTTTTTATTTTCTTGCAATGCATAACATGCTTAAGGCTTGCCAAATGCTAAGAAAATTAAGCAAATTATTCTAAAGCAATCTTTTAAGAATAATATAAGAAAAAACGAATAAATTTTATTTAAAAAATTAAATTTTTTATGAATTTCGAAAATAAAGAAAAAATATTGATAGAAATAACAAAACAAAACAAAATAAATAAAAATGGGCCGGGACCATCTTAATACCAATACTAATAGAAAAATTTTAAAAAATCACAAAAAGCTTCTAAATATTACAACAATACTTACACTTTAAACATTTTTAAAACTACCAAAAATATTTAAAAATATTACAAAAATATAAAAGTCAACCCAAAATGTACTAAAAAGTGCACTTTTAGTATATTTTCAGTGTGCCTTTGGAATATCTTAGTATACATCGGTATACTTTGGTTCAGTATATCTTAGAAATACATTACCACCATATTTTCACAAAAAAGAATAAAAAAATAGATTAAATAATATAATAATTAATATCACTATAAAAATATATATAATCCATAATAATAGCAACAATATTTCATTTCACTAATCTAATAAAAAATTAAAAATTCTAATCACATTTCGCTAATCTATTTTTGCCGCATCTTACACTATACACGGAGATTCAGGCAGGCAACCAAGCAGGGCATTGTCATTTTCCTGCATTTTGTCTTTTATGTCATGGATGTCTTTGAATTTGAAGATATTCATCTTTCTATTTATTGGTTTTACTTCACTCTTCTTATGTGTGATATCACCATTTTGCTCACCATTTGTTTCCTTTGAGCAAGTGTAGCTGTAACGACTTGGCATAATAACTCTATACACACCGCTGCTGGCTAGGAGAAAAGCCAGTGGAGGTGAAACTGGTAGGGGAGAAGACGGCCGAAAAAAAGAATACAATAGCAGAGAAAGCTCTTTCTAGGAGACGGATAGAGGATGGTTAGGTAGAACAAGAAGGAAGATGAAGAGTTAATTACATAAATGGTCCCAACATTTTCCCTTTGTTATAATTTGGTATCAAACATTTTATTGTTACAAATTGATACTGAACATTTCACAAATATTATAATTTGGTATCAATTTTCAATTTTTGTTACAAGAAAGATAATATGACATACTAAATCATTCTATTATAACGTCAGATTTATTCTTTTAAAAAAACACACTCAAAATGGCGACGTTTCCAAATGTTTAGTACGTCAATTTTCAATCTTTAATTTTTCTTTAATCTTTGCAAACATCACCATTTTAAGTATATTTTTATAAGAGAATAAATCTAACGTAGATAATAAAGTGATATGGCATGTTATACCATTTTTCCAGTGCCGAAAATTGAAGATCGGTACCAAATTGCAATATTTATAAAAGGTTTGATACCAATTTGTAACAATTAAAAGGTTTGGTATCAAATTATAACAAAATAAAAAGATTTAGTACATTGATGAAAATAAAAAATAGTAAATTCGAAAAATTGATTTGATAAAAACGAAAAGAAAAAAATGTATGTATTTTTGAAAAAAACAAAAATAGATAGTTTGTGAAAAATTTCTCTTCGACTCAAATAATGAGGCCCAAAATTGAGAACATCATATTTTTTTTAAAAAAAATTTACCAAACACTTGCACTTACATTTTTATTTACGAAAATACATTCAATTTTTTTTTTTTTTAACATATTCTCTTTTCAATTTTACCAAAATATTTCCCTTACGTTCTTCTCCATCTACAGTCAGTGAGAATGAAGACCACAGAAATTCAATTTTAGGGTAGATCAGATATCTAAGATGGTGAGAACGAAAAGTGATGGTGATCTAGGCTTTGAGTTCTCGTTGCGTATTTTCATGGCTTCAGAGTTTTCACTTGCAGTCTTTTCTTCATTCTTACTCCTCCAAGATGAGGAGGCCCGGGTTTCAAATTCTTCGAAATTACCATCGTTGTCGATAAAAGAAGCACAACTCTCGTTGGAGAAGAACTCTAAATTCTTCACGAGAGTACTCATCATAGGAATATCAATGGAGTTTGAAAGGCTATGAATATATATATTTTTTAGGGGTAAAAGCTTTGAAAAATTAGTGCGCATTTAGCCACCATCACGAGCACTCTTTCAGTAATCCACTAATTAAGATCTTCAATTATTGCTAACCATTTATTCTTTTCATTGCCTAAAATTGCAGTGTTTCTTATCCTTAAACTCTTACCATCATCATAGTATTAGCATGAGGTGTTAACTGAGATTTATTTTCAAGTGTAATAGAAAAATAGTTGAATTTGATAGAATAAAGTAGAGTTTGCATATTGTATATTTATAATTTGAATGTTGATTTGGTTGAAGACTATCTTTTTTTTTTTTTTTGGGTGAAAATATGGGTAATTCAATTAAAGTATTTTAAATGTATAGTTAAGATATTATTGAGTCATTTCTATGAAATTTCTGAATTATACCTAAAGTATTTGCAAGAAATTTTTAATAAATTTTCAAAGTATTATATTCAAAATATTTCTAAGATATTTTCAAAAAAATTTCTATAGTATATCCAATATATTCTGAAAGCCATAACTAATGCTCAATAATGAATTGAATATATGTTGTCAGTTTGAGAATTTATAATTCTTTAAATTTAATTTGAATGCAATTATTTTTTTTGAATTAAAATATGTCCAAACTATTAAAAAAAAATAAAAAATATGCTTAATATTTACTTTTAGAGTAAACTTTCAAATGATGATACTTTTGTAATAATTTGTGCGGATAAAATTGAAAAAACATCAGTGGACGGTTTGTTAAAAAGAGTCAAAACCCCTAGAGTAGGAATTAGGGTTTTTCCTGCTTATCTTGTATGCAGTAACGTGAAAACCGCTCTTCGATAGCAATTTTCTTATCATTCATTTTAACTCATTTGAATTTGTACCAAAATTCGATCTAAAGAACGGCGACATCAGGACATAACTCAACATGGACGTCGAATACCCAGGTTTTGCCTCTCTATGTAAAATTAATTAATGAACTGCAGTTTATGCTTTACTTTTTCTCTCTGGATTGTTTCTTGTTAATCCTACTGATTATTTTTGTTCTTTCGGTATTTTTATTCATAATCTCAGTCAAGGATTTAGACACTGAGGCAAGCGAAGAAGAAAAAGAGGAAGATACAATTGAAATCACAAAGAAATCCAAATCTCGGAAAGAATTAGCTATTGAGCATAAAGATCAGTTGCAAAAACTGAAGGAAAAGGTTGGTACATTTTTTTTCTTTCCATCGGAAAAGTACCTCGATAACTGTCTCTCCTTGTCTTGGGTATCTTTGCCGTGTGCCTAACTGAAGCCAGCTCTGGCTTCTTCTGATGTAAAGATTTTTTTTTTTTTTTGGTTTAGGAGATTTCAACTCCTTCATTTGATATCTGGTTTAAGTGTATTAATCTTTTGTGGGCTGGGAGTTAATTTGGAGCTTGCGCATTGAAATTGTCATTTAATTTTATTTGTTACTATTATCATTATTTTTTTTTTCTTTTGTTTTAATAATTTTTTCAAGTAGTTTACTATTTCGTTTTGTTCCTTATGTTCTGGATAGTTCCATGAATAGTTAGGAAATACCTTGAGAACATAACTTCTTAGATTGGTGCGTAGAATTGTATATTGTTCAATAATATTGAGTATATATTCTGGTGAGCTGAGTAATCAAGAGTTACATTTCAATATGGAATAGACATAGGTGGATGGTGAATTTGGAATATAAACGGTGGCCTATATTCACTCATTCTTTGTCATATGGTTGGAGTGGAGAATCTTTTCCTCTCCATCTTTAAATGTTTAAATCTTCATTTACACAACTCAAACTAAAAGGTGAAATTTCAATGAATTATGAGTTATGATTCTAGGAGATCTAAGGGTTGATAATTAGGTTAATCGTAGTAGTTCTGAGGGTAAGAATCTTATATTTAGGGTGTACGTAGAAAAGTCAATGCTTTAAATAATCAGAGCCTTTGAGATCAAGAAATCATTAGCTTTTGATCATCAAGTGTATAGTTGCCTCATAATTAACCAAGTTTTACATCTCTTGATACTTTTATCAATATGATGTACTTATGTTTTTTTTTGCAGGACCCTGAATTCTATCAGTACTTGCAAGAGCATGATGAGGAGCTTCTACAATTTACTGATGAGGATATTGAGGTGGCTGCAAATGTTTGAGTTTATGATTCTTCTATATCAGTATGCTAAATTTCATTGCTAAATCACTTATTTGCAATTTATGTAGGAAGATGTTGATACTAATGTGGAGGATGCAGAAATGCATGTGGATGAAGAAACTGATGGTCGTGATGTTGCAGGAAACAAAGAGAAGCCTTCTAAAAATGCTATTACTACTACAATGGTTGAATCTTGGTGTAATTCTGTACAAGAAAATGGAAAAATAGGTCCTCTTCGTTCTCTAATGAAAGCTTTTAGAATTGCATGTCACTATGGTGATGATGGCATGGATGACTCTTCAATGAAGTTTACTATCATGTCCAGCAGTGTCTTTAATAAGATAATGTCATTTGTCCTTAGTGAAATGGATGGAATTCTTCGCAATTTGTTTGGCCTACCTTCTTCTGGTGGTAAGAAAGAAACTATAAATGATTTGATGACAACAAGAAAATGGAAGAACTACAGCCACTTGGTAAAGTCATATCTTGGGAATGCATTGCATGTTCTGAACCAAATGACTGACACAGATATGATAACTTTTACAATACGGCGTCTAAAACATTCATGTGTACTTTTGGCTGCTTTTCCAAATCTATTACGGAAGTACATTAAGGTATGCATAGTTGTAGTCGTCTTTCTTTCTTTCTTTGCTTAAAGTTAAGAGCTTTATCAAACCTTTAGTTATTAGTAATCTGTTACATTGATGTGTGGATTTGATGCCACATTGTTGGAGCTCATGATCCTTGGTCCTACTCCTGGATGCAAAGGAGGCAGAGGGTGGCCACTGTTGCCTCCAAAATTGAAAACATTTTTTTTAATTATGTTCATTCATTTAGCATGTCATAATTGGAGCATTTTAGTGGACCAAAATTATAGGATTATAAGTTAACTGTATACTTATTGTGAACATGCCTATGTGGAAAAAGGTAGTTGTTGCTTTGAGTTTTGATATCTATGGGACAAGCATTCAGTTCCTGTAATTCCAGTTTTTGGACTTATTTTAGAGAGGAATAAGAGATTTTATTGCTGGAAGAAAGGCTTAAGTTTCATTGCCTTTACAAGGGTAATTATACAGCAAGAGCTAATTTATTTTTCTCATTTTTTCAGGTTGTCCTTCACTTTTGGGGTACAGGAGGAGGTGCTCTCCCTGTTGTCTGTTTTCTTTTTCTGAGAGATTTATGCATTCGACTTGGATCTAACTGTTTAGATGAATGCTTCAAAGGGATATACAAAGCGTATGTTTTAAACTGTCAGTTCGTAAATGCTTCAAAGTTACAGCACATCCAGTTTCTTGGTAATTGTGTCATAGAACTTCTTGGTGTAGATCTTCCAACTGCATATCAACATGCCTTTGTTTACATCAGGCAGTTAGCGATGATTTTGCGAGATGCTATTACTATGAAGACTAAGGTATCTTGTTTTACTTGTTGACAAAAAAATTGCATATTTCTCAAGTTACACAATTTGTTCATATGAATTTAACTAATGTAATTGACACGACTGAACATTGCCTAGCTAGGCGTGCCCTATTCTGTTTCTTTTCAAACTGAAGGTTTTTTTTTTAAGTGAGATGCTATTCTTAATATTGTATTTGAATGGCAACACAAGTTTTAATTAATGAAATTGAATGAGCACATTTTTAAGCTTTTGCCTGAGGCTCCAAACTTGCACTTTTTATCTTTTGTATTAGTTTGAAAAGTTGCTCAGTGGCTTGCTTCTTTGGGTCAAATTTCTCACTTTCCTTCTTGGTTCTATAGGAATCTTTTCGCAAAGTTTATGAATGGAAGTTTATGAATTGCCTTGAGCTTTGGACCGGAGCAATCTGTGCATATAGTAAAGAAGCTGATTTTAGACCTCTTGCTTACCCATTGACTCAAATAATTTCTGGAGTTGCCCGCCTAGTTCCAACAGCTCGATACTTTCCCCTTAGATTTAGGTGTGTCAGAATGCTGAACCGTATTGCTGCTTCTACTGGTACTTTTATACCTGTTTCTATGCTCCTTCTGGACATGCTAGAGATGAAGGAATTGGATAGGCCTCCGACTGGAGGTGTTGGAAAAGCTGTTGATTTGCGTACCATTCTAAAGGTATATTTTGTTTATTTTCTTTAATGTGTGTTGTATCATTATTATAGTTTTTGTTAATGTTGGAAATTTAAATCCAGGTGGGCAAGCCTGCCCTAAAGACACGAGCATTTCAGGAGGCATGTGTATTTTCTGTGATTGAAGAACTTGCAGAACATTTAGCCCAGGGGAGTTATTCTGTAGCTTTCTTCGAACTGTCTTTCATTCCAGCTGTGCGGTTGCGTAGTTTTTCTAAAACTACAAAAGTTGAAAGATTCCGTAAAGAAATAAGGCAGCTTATTCGTCAGGTAAAACTTTCAAAGTAGTGGTCAGTTCTCGAATAAAGTGGAATTTGTCTTAGAAGCGTATTAGAGGATAGGGGTGGGTTCATATTCCATAATTCCTTTTATTTGACCATGTTGTGTTTGTTGGGCACAATACTAATGCTTCTGCTCTTCCATATCCCAGGTTGAGGCTAATTCAAAGTTTACAAACGAAAAGCGTACATTAATAAATTTTCTACCAAATGATCCAGCAGCCACTTCTTTTCTTGAGGTCTGCTGTGCTTTCATCCTTTCTGTGCTAAATTTTCTCATTCAAATGTTTTTGTGGTCTCATGTGCAGAGAGAGCCATGCTAAAGCTTGCAAAGATTTTGCTTTTATTATTCAACAATATGTCCCCTTAATTTCACATTAAGAGGACAGACCTATTATACACTTTTGGACAAGCCCAGTCTTGTACCATGCAGATCAGGTGGATTCTCGGGCCTGCGCACAAATGAGGACTCATCTTAGTGAAATAAAATGCCACTGATTTTTCGGAGAATAAATGATCTTTGGTTGTCATCTTTTTAGTCTGTGTTGGCATAATTTCTATGTAGTGACTAACGAGTTCTCTATTTTGTTGCAGGACGAGAAGAAGTTGGGATCCAGCCCTTTGTCACAGTATGTTGCAACTCTACACCAGAGAGCACAACAGCGAAATGGTTTATTGGAGGAATCCAGGTATATGATTTATGTCTCTCTCTTTAAGGGTTTATGATAGTAATTTCCCATTTTCAGCCAGCCAATTTATAATGTGCTTGTAATTTTCAGTGTTCTTGTGGGTGAAGGCACCTCGTTCTTTGGGAATAAAGTGCCGGACATTGATGGTGATGACGACGATGATGATAATGAGGAGAAAGGTGCTGCTGTGTTTAGTTCCTCCTGGTTACCAGGAGGTGAATCCAAGTATGTAGTCTCTCCAACTCTCTGGACAAGCGTGTGCTACTACTTGCATCATATGCTTTACTCTCTCTCTCTCTCTCTGTATGTGTGTACCTACCGCTACATCTCCACACTTGCACTTGCATTCACATATATTTACTAGAATCTGGAGTTTATTAGTAATAGGTTTGTATTTCCAATTCTTGGATATTAATTTAAACTTTGCTAGTAGGTCAATGTGTACATTGTGTCGCGAATCGATTTCCTATGGCAGTATATAATTTGAAATTTTTTTCCCTCCGAAACGCATTCTCTTAAAGTCTTAGTAAATTTACCTCTTTGGCTTCTAGGGCCAAGCCTTCTAAGGAGAAAAGGAAAAAGAAGAAAAAGGAGCAGCAGCAAGAAGAGTTGGCATTGGATGAAGATGTTGTGGAGGACTTGGTGCTCAGTTCTGATGAAGATGGATGTGCAAATGAATCCTTTTCTTCTGATGAAGATGAAAATGAAGATGAAGATAGGAAATCCATGCCTCTTAAATTGCAGAAGAAGAAGCAGAAACTTTCTGAAAGTTTTTCCAAGAAGAAATCTCGTCCAAAGAAGTTGAAAAATAACTCCCCTTCCTATGATAAAGGTGATAAAGCAAAATCTTTTCCTCATAAACAGCACAGCAAGAAGCCAAAACCAGCTGGAAATTTGTCAAAGAAGAATGTACCATCCCAGACAAGGAAGAGAAAAAGAACCAATTGATGTGCAAGCACTAAGCAGAGTTGTAAAACGGGAAAGGTAAAATTTTTACAATTATGTTTATTGTTGGGATATCCAAAATAAACGAACATTTGAATTCTTTTTTTTTTTTTCAAATTATTGAAAACTGATTTGATATTATTTTTCAAGATTCCATTCATATGCATGCTTTTCCCGTTTTTTTTTTTTTTAAAAAAAAATACCATGCAAGCAAAACAACTTAAAATATAAACTAGTGTTAACGTTTATTTTCCTTTTTAAATTCTATGATAATTTTCATTTCAGTGCTTCTTCTGTAGTTTCTTTTGGTGCTCGTTATAATCAACAAATCTATAATGTTTTCACAAAATTTTGCTAGGTATTACTTTTAATATGTTACAATATATAATTTTTTTAATAATAATTTTTCTCTTAATGTTCTATACAAATCTTAATGTTTTGACCAAAATTATTCTTACTTTTTTCTTGTTTGATGTAAATTATATGTATTCTCATTCAATTTACAGTCTGACACTAATCATATTCGGAGTTTCGTTATAGTTAAAGTTTTTTATTCTTTTCCAAAGATATGTTTAATGGAATCGAATTTAAGAATTCTTCTCAATTAACTTAATTTATGTTGCCAACTAAGCTGCAACATTTAGAACTAGGTTTTAACTATTCTCTTTTTTTTACTTGATTAAATACCAAATTAGTTAATTTATTAGCAACATTGTTAATCTCCCCATAAATATAGTTACTAAGGACAACCCACTTCTGATTAAGCAAATGAATTAGAAACACAAGTTGGTTTATTCTTGTCAAACACTGAAAATTATTATTTGCCTCGTGTAATTTGAAGTAATACAATAGTATCTGCCTAGAGTTTGAAAAATATATAATATTTTTTATAGTTTGACATAATATACTAGTACATTCCTGATATTTGAACATTATACTATTTATCCCTTGAAGTTTTGATATATTACACTAATAATTTTCTGCAAGTTTAATTTATTAGACTAGTACTTTCTAAGTAAAAAAGAATATTCTTTTTTATTAGTGTATTATGTTTTTTTTTTAACCTCAGGAGATACTAGTGTATTATGTCAAACTACATAATGTAAATGGTATATTTTTCAAACTTTAAGAGGGTATTAGTGTACTATGTCAAAATACATAAGGTAAATACTAATTTTTCCTTATTTTTAGGGGTGTATAACAGTTCAGTAGTTCCAAATTACAGAATTAAAATTCGGTAACCGATTACAGTACTAAAAAAATTTAATTTGGTAATTGGTAGTAAAATTTGAACTATTTCAATTATTCGGTAATATACTGCAATCATAACCGAATAATCTAAATTTATATATTTAATTTTAAGTTTATTTTAAATTTTTATAAATGTTATTATGATATTTATATACATTTTTTATTTTATTTTTAAAACGTATTATTTTATAATATTTTAATTTATGTGAGTATTTTTAGTATAATAAAATAAGTCAAGAAATTTGACAAATTTAAATAAAATTTATAAATTCGGTTAAAATTTCAGTTATTCAAATAATCACTGAAATATTGAATTCGGTAATTGGTAGTCTAATTTTTTATTTGGATTAGTGATTGATAAGTTTTTTTAAATAATTCGATATTCAATTACCAAAATTTTGTTCAATTCGATAATCAAATTATTGAATGTTCATCCCTAGTTATTTTAACATTGCAGCATCAAATCAATCATTTAAAGAAAATCGAAATCAAAATTTAAATCAAAATAAGCTTGTGAAAGAAAATACACAAATAAAATTCTTCTTATTCAAATGAATAACTTCTCTAAATTTTCTTTGAAACCATTTATATGCATTATTTACACATTTTATTATTCCATCACTTGTGATAACAAATACCCAAAATAATTCTTCAAAAAAAAAAAAACCAAAAAAAAAAAACAAAATGGAAAATCCAAATTGTTTCTGCCAAACCCAAAACTGGCTTCCACAATCAAAACTACAAACAAAAATTCTCAAACCAACATCACTCGCTACTCGGACGAGCCCGCTGCTCCCACCACTGATTCGTCACCGAGTTTCGATCGTCGATTCTGAAATCAACTCCTTCCAATTCTCCTCTTCTTCCTCCGCTTTCTCCTTCAGCATTTCCAAAATCCTCATTGCTTTTTCTCTTGTCCGTTCCCTCCCTGACTTCTGTATTGGTAAGATCGCCTCCCCTGCTCCTGCCGCCTTCGCCAATCCTTTAAACCTCAAACCACCGTGACTCAGTTCATACAACAAGGATATACAACTCTCGCGAGTTGACTCAGATTCCGACTCACCCTCTCTCAACATACCCACCAAACAATCCACTCCACCCGAATCCAATATTGCGGCCCGCCCGTCCGAGCACGAAGCCAAGTTAGTTAATATGAGCAAGACCCGACTCCTCATGTGACCCGACTTCACCATACCCAAAAGAATGGGCACAGCTCCGAGTTTAACAAGCTTAGTCCTATTGCTCTGAACGAGTGAGAGATGATATAAAGCAAAAGCCGAGTCATGGCGTGTCCACTCACTCTCCGACCGGAGCAAGTGCAACAACGGCGGCAGAGCACCCAAAACGCCGATTGCAGTCTTGTTATGATCTTCGAGAGCTAAACTGAAGATTGCCCCACAAGCATGCTCTTGAGCTTCCGGGAATCCTCCTTTCATTACATCAATTAATAATGGGACAATTCCTGATCGTACAATCTTAACTTTGTTCGCTTTCTCTAATGATAAATTAACCAAACAGGCAACTGAGTTCACTTGAATGTTACTGTACCTTGATGTGATCAATGTTCGTAGAGCTGATAACAATCGTGGAGTACAGAGCTGGATTCTTGATTCTTCTTTAGTTTTTGTTGTCTTTCTTATTGAAATTAAAGCTTCTTCAATCTCAAACACTAGTGGGCTTTTAAGTTTTGTAATTATGTCTTCCTCTTCTTCGGTGTTGCTCAGGATTTCAATCTCTGAGGAGGAAGAAGTAGATGAGAAGCAACTCGGCCGAGCTAACTGCGATGGAGGTGTTAACTCACTCCTACTCTCCACTGAATCCACAGAGCTGGAGGAGAAATGGGTTAAGCAACGATTGAATTCAGCAACCACTGGTTTCTCGACACCTCTAAAAATCAAATTTTTCTCCATTTTAGCACGAACGAGCTTCTCTGCGGAGAAAAAATCAATAGGCTCTGGTGGGCCTATAGAATGCTGATTGCACCAGTTAACAATGGCAGATTTAAGAGCTAAATTGGGGATTACAGAAGAAAAATCAGGGACAGTACCATCGATTAGAGTAGGAACAAATCCAAGAGTATTACAAGCTTGAACAGAAGAACGATCAAAAGTATGGCCGGAGGAAACAATAACAGGGTCACTCATGAGAGAAGCAGAAATTGGGCAGAGAAATTCTTCGGGTATTTGCAGAGGCTTTAATGGCGTGAGCTTTAAGGACTTCGATGAGGACGAGGAGGAAGATGATGATGGTGATTTGCGGAAAGAAACAACTCGCCATTTCTGCTTATCAATGTCTTTATCTGTATCAAAAACTGAACCTTTACCTTCCTGAAAGGGCTTGTGGATGACTAGCCTCATTAGAGCTTCTTGAAACTCCATGGGTGTTAATTCTCTAATTTATTGATAATTTTGTTTCTGGGTTTTGTTTAAATCAGTTATGAAGAGAGAGATCTGAAAAGGAAAGGAGGAAGGTGCAGTTGTTGCGCATCCATGGCTACAAAATCAGAGATTCGGAGACCAAGTCCGGCAGGAAGAAGAGGAAAGAAAGAAAAGGGAGTTAGTTAAGGTTTTTCATAAATCAAACTTCGATTCTCTCAGATATTTTTTTTTTCTCCTTTTTTCCCTTTGGTTTCGGTGGGAATAAGCCCCTTCATTTTCAACTGATTTTTTAGTTATTCAAATTTTTAAATCTTTTATAATTAAATTTCTTATTCAATTGGTTATTATTAATTAGATATTATTTATTTTATAAATATAGAAATTCATCCAATTGATTGCCTTAGCTTTCATTAATTAGATATTAAATAAAAACTAAATTTAGTCTAATATTCGTACTTAAGGGAGTCAATTGATAAAAAATTAATTATTAAGTGAGTTATTTAAATAAAATTTTAATTAGAAATTGAATAACACAGATTTATGAAGTTTATATTTCAATGATTTTAACGTTCACTTAAAAACCAAATAATTAAGATATCACTTTGGGATCAAATTTCAATAATTAGTTAATTAAATATAAATCTGAATTGATTTATTGATTTGTAAATATACGAGATGTTTTTTGAAAAAGAAAAACCGTGAGAGAGAATGTTGGATTTTGGATAAGATATTTGACTTTTGGATTTTTGCATTTGTATGATTTTTACGTAATTGCATTAGTTGCGTTAAAAAGCAAGTTTAAATTTTTTTAATTTTTTATAAATTATTTTTTACAAAATATATTTTTCTCAAAAAAAAATTAATCTTTTATAAATTATTTTTCTCAAAATTTATTTCTCTCAAAAAAAAAGATATATGTAATTCAAAGGATAAAGAAAACAATAAAAAAGATCTTTTCAAAAAAGAAATCAATAAAAAAAGATGCTGCGCATTTGTACGGAGATCGGTATGGAGTTTTTTAAAAGTATATTTTAAATCCTATTAAAAATATTTTTTAAAATTAATAAAAAAAATTAATAATATAATTTTTTTTTTCAAAAAGGACTTTAAGATGTGTTCATAATCTCTAATTTACCACTAATTTATATTTAACCAAAGCGAGATTAATTAAGCCTTGACTTTCTCTCATTTATTTAAAGCGTAAACCAGAAGCATATTTGTTTCTTTGGGGATGAATTTTGCAAACAAACGGTACCTTAATTATATAGATTGTAACAATTCAATACTTTAAAAATTATTCGTAATATAAAAGTAACCCAATTATATAAATTGTAACAATTTAGTACCTCAAATATTATTTGTAACATAAAAGTATCTCAATTTTTATTTTGTAACTAAATAGCATTTATATCTTCATTTATTAGGGCTCGTTTTGCATTGTACTTGGAAAAAACACTTTTTGGAAAAAAAAATTTGTATTTTTAACTTTTTTGAGTTTTGAAAATTGTTTTTAGTAGACACAAGTAAATAAATATTTTTTTGAAAAGCATATTTGAAAAAAAATAATTCATAAAAAATTAAAAAAATTAGTTAATTAAATCAAAAAATTCAAACATTACTTTTGGAACACTCAACAGCATTCCCAAATACCACTTAGTCTCTCTAATAGAAGTATGACATGAAATATCCAGATAAATTTTAATAAAAATAAAATTAGTTAGGGAGACTAACAGTTAAAGACGAAAAATACTATTTAGTTACAAAATAAAAATTGAGGTGATTTTGTATCAGAAAATAAAAATTGAGTAACTTTTATGTTACAAATAATTTTTGTAGTATTTAGCTATTACGATTTACATAATTTAAATATTTTTGTATGACAAATAATCTTTCAAATACTGAATTGTTACGAATTATACAATTAGAGTACTCCGAGTGAAATATACCTTTTTTTAGACTGACATACAAATACATTCTAATACACACATGCAATTATTATTATTATTATTTCTCAAATAGTGTCAATAGGCCATGAATTATTAAACAGAGGGTAGTTGTTCACTTATATATGCTATAAATGTATTAAACTTATATCAGTATTGGTAAATAACGATAAAAGAAAAAAAATTATATTTTTACAAGTGAAAATATTGATAAATCATCGTTCATTGGCATACACATGCACTCATTGATAGTGTTTAAAGTTGATTGGCATATTATTAATTTATCATTTTTTTCTGAAGATAATTTATCATCTTTTTCTGCTCAAAAAATGCACTTTGCTTGGACTCACCAAAATTTATTCCGCGACTTCACACAAAAATTAATTTCTTGCATGTATAATGCTGATGTGGCACTTGCTTCACCGTTGATCTCATAAGGTAATCCCCCCTCTTATTGGCTTTATATTGCAGACAAACCCTCTTTCTCTTTGCTTTACAAGTCCTAAAGTGGAAGAAAAAACACATTGCAATATAGATTCGCATAACTTAGTTTCATTAATAGAATAAAACACTTTTTATTAAGTTTTTAGAGGTATTTTATACTCAAAGTTCGAAATTCAAAATCTCTAATTAAAAGAAAAGAGATTTATATTATCCTATTTCAACTCTTAAGATGTCATTTCCATTTTAATAATCTAAAAAAAAAAAAATTAAAAAGACTTACATTATTGGCATCAACTTTTAGAGTGTTAAAGGCTGGATAAATGATGATTAATCTTCTTTCTGTGCTCTTTACTTAAAAGTGATTTCTTTTGTTTCTGACCAAAAACAGAAAAAAAAAAAGTGATTTCTTCTGTTAATGACTAATATATTGATTAATTTTTATGCTTAAGCACTTGCATTAATTTACAAACTTTTTTTTTTCCTCAGAGTCTCATGAAATTGAAATTGGTACCTGAATGCGCCCACATAGGAAAGTTGAATGATTTATACTCTGGAATTAATTTCTTCTTTAAAGGATAAAAAAAAAAAAAGAAGAATATCTCGGCTATCTTTCTTTCTTTGCTCTTCTTTTGCCTCTTTACAGATTCTTCACAAATTGGAATGCACATCTTCATATTGGTTTTGATGAATTCATTTATATGCATGTGATCTGTTTCTTATTAGGTCAACCTCAGAAATTTTTCAAATTTGTGCCATTCAATCTTAAAATTGAAATTTTATTTAATCGAATTCCTCAATTATTAGTCATGCTTAAATGAAATATTTTGATGGGTTTTATTTATAATAAGACGTTACAATATTCTGAACCCTCAAGTCCTTAAAAAAAAAAAAACCTGAAGTCCTTTGAACTTACGGCAAACTCAACGTATTATACAGTATATAAAAGTGGAAATAGAAAGTATGATAAATTTATCAAAAAATTAATCCAATTGTATTAATTAATTAGATTAATTTTATTATTTAATTTATTAATAAATAATATTAATAGTTTACTAATTAAAAGTTTAATTCTATTAAAATTAGATAATTGTATTTTATAAGAATCAATAAAAACAATTACCAAAAAACGGAAAAGGAGTCTCAATTTCCCGTTTCCATGAGATTAACTAATTAAGCCTTGCACTGCATTTTCAATTATATATATAATAACTAATATTAAAAGGAAAGAAAAAAAATTAATATTAATAATATTAAAAGAGAAAAAACATAAAATGTAATACAAAATATATAGTAAATATTAATTTATTCTAAAAAAATGAAAATTAATATTGTCAATTTAAATATATAAATTAACGAATATTGTAATTTGTAACGTAAAAACTGTGAAATATTTGATTTAGGAATGTCAAATATTTTCAATAATAATCTCAATAATCTCAATAAAAAAAATATAAATATTTAATAATCTCAATAAAAAAATATAAATTATTTGTATACTTATAAATATTTAATAATTAGATAACTAATATTAAAAATAAAAAATAATTTAGTAAAAAAATATTAGAAAAATACTACAAAAAAATATAATGGACAAGAAAAATAAATTAACAACCATAATGAGCAAGATAATTAATAGATCATATAATTTGATATAATTTTTTTATATATAATATGATAGGAGGACATATAAAATGACTGTAAAATGTTTATTATTTTTATTTTATATACAACTCTTAATGGTTGATAAATTAATAATTGTAATAGTTAATTAAATTAATTTTGTCATTGAATAATTTAATTTATTAATTAATAATATTAGTAATTTATTAATTAGAAGTTCAATTATATTAGAATTATACAGCTATATTTTATATGAATCAATGAAAACAATTGCTAAAAAAAAAAAAGAAAAAAAGAAAAGGGATCCCGTTTCCATGAGATTAACTAATTAGTGTTGCATTGCATTTTCTCTTTAGTATATACTAGTTTTTTATTAACATGTCTTATATTTAATTATCGGATATTGAATTCATCATTAATTATTATTTAGTTTTTATATATTTTTTTTATTAATTTATAGTGAATTATAAGAGTGCATGTTTATTTTAAATTATATCAAATTACTAATTTATCAATTATTAAGAGTCATATATAAAATAGATAGTAACTACTTTAAGATTCTAGTAATAATAAATTATGTATGGTAAATTATGGTGATGAAATTATATGTTTATTGATTAGAATTTGATTGTTAATCATTTTAAACTTATCTGTTTATCATTCTTAACTTAATTATTTATCATTTTAGATTTGATTGTTTATTGCATGTTAATTACTAATAACATATTTTTTTTTTACTTATTAAGTTATTTAATTATTTAATTACTTATTAATATTTAAATTAATTAATTTATATGTAATAAAATTAATAAAATAAAATAATTTAATAATTTAATAGAAAATATTTAAAATAATATAAATATTATATAAAGTAATATAAACATTATATAAATTAAATTAAATTTTAAAATAATATTAACATTAAATTCATATTAAAATAAATAAAATAACATAATTCCTAAATATATCAAAACTAATATTTTTTTATCAAAAATAATAAATAACAAAGAATTAAAACACTCAATAATACTAATTAATTAAATTAATTAATTTAATAAGTAATAAAAATTAACACAATAAAATAAATAAATATGTAATATTTAGTAGAAAAATATTTAGAATAAATATTATATAAAATAATATAAGTATTATACAAAATAAATTAAAAAATAAATATATTAAATTAAAATAATATTAATATTAAATTTATATGAAGGTGATTGTTATTTATATTTAATTCTTATATTATATTATATATAAAATAACCTCATCAAATTATTTTGCCTATTATGATTGTTAAATTATTTATTATGTACAAATGAAGAATGAATACTACTCACAAGTAAATTAAATTATTAAATGATAAAATTAACTCAAATAAATATTAGTTTTTTATTCTTATATATATATATATACTAGTTTTTCATAACGTGATTTACATATGATTATTAAATATTAAATTTATCATTAATCACTATTTGATTTTTATATAATTTTTTTATTAATTTATTTCATTTTATTATGATATTTTATTCATAGTGAATTATACGAGTAATGTTTATTTCAAATTCTATTAAATTGTTAATTTATCAATTATTAAGAGTTATATATAAAATATATGTAATAAGTATTTTACAATTTTAGTAATAATAAATTATATATATTAAATTATGATGATGTATTTATAAATTTTTTTATTAGAATTTGATTGTTTTTTGTTTTGAACTTGATTGTTTATCATTATGAATTTAATTATTCATCGTTTTGAACTTGATTATTCATCATATGTTCATTGCATGTTGGTTTAATATTTATATTTTAATTGTACATCATTTTGAATTTGATTATTCATCTTCTTCAATATGATTGTTCATCATTTTGAACTTAATTATCCATTGTATGTTCATTACTTATAGCATATTTTTATTACTTATTAAGTTATTTAATTACTTATTAATATTTAAGTTAATTAATTTAATAAATAATAAAATAAATAAAATAATTTGATTAATGAATTGTAAATATCATTCAATAATAAATTAAATTATTAAATGATAAAATTAATTCAATTAACTAATATAATGAAGTTGGTGTGCTTGGACTGATTATTAGATATTTGATTCGTTATTAATCATTATTTGCTTTTTATATAATTTTTTGGTTTTTTTATTAATTTGTTTCATCTTATTATAATATTTTATTTATATTAAACTATAGAAGTATATGTTTATCTCAAAATCTATCAAATTACTAATTTGTCTATTATTAAGAGTTGTATATAACATAAAAGCAGTAAATACTTAATTGTCATTTTATCTGTCGCACGTAATTTTTAATAATTGAATTAATCATTATTAAATAAATATTAATAATAATCTTGTCTTATCATATAATTAATCACATTTAATTTAAATAATAATAGTTGTTAATTGTATTTGATTATTATATCATACTACGTATATATAAAAAAAATAATATCATATTATCTGATCCATTAATTATCTTGCCCCACTATATTTGTTAATTTATTTATTATATACAAATGATATTGTCTATTATTTTTTTAACCATGCATTTCTAATATTTTTTTATTAAATTATTTTTTATTTCTTTTTAATATTAGTTTTATGTTTTTTATATATAAAACATATAGTTCTAATAGAAATGGACTTCTAATTAATAAATTATTAATATTATTTATTAATAAATTAAATTATTAAATGACAAAATTAAATATATTAATTAATTCAATTAGGTTGGCTGCATTACACGTAATTATTATATATTAGACTCGTATTATAATGTATATAAAGATTACTAATTTGTCAATTATTAAGAGTCATATATAAAATAGAAGTAATAAGTATTTTACGATCATTTTGTCTGTTTTTTAAATTACTAATTTGTCTATTATTAAGAATAATATATAAAATAGAGATAGTAAGTACGTTACGATAATTTTCTTTGTCACCCTATTTCCAATCATCCACATGCAACACACATTATTTTTAATAATAGACACAATATTATTAAATAAATAAATATAATAATTTTGTCTAGAAAATTAATTTTAGTTATTTTTAATTATCATGTAATTAAGTTACATTTAATTTAAATACTAATGGTTATTAATTATATTTGATTCTTATAATTTATATAAAAGTAAATTATATTATACTATGCAAGTAAATTTTAAAAATTTAACTCATTTTGTATATGATTAAAATAAATTAATTATTGAACAATATAAAAATTATTAACAAATTATAACTTGTCAAATAACTTATAAGAATTGTACTTAGTATTTTCAAATTTATATTATATGTTACGTGCATAGACTTACCATTATATAAATTCAATATTTCAGTAGAAATCATTATTATTGTACTTTGAATGATAATATGCTATAATTATTTTTTTATCGTGCTTTCATAATTTTTTTTATTAAATTAATTTTTTTTTATTTTCAAATTTGCATGTCATTCTTATTTCTACTTTTATATATAATATGATAAAATGATGATTATGATTTTTTATTAATGTGTCTTGCACATTATTATTAAATATTGAACTTGTAGTATAACTCATATAAAAATTATTTCTCAATTATTAAAAATTATATATAAAATAGATATAGTAAGTATTTTACAATTATTTTGCTTGTCTCCCTATTCATAATCATTCACGTGTGATGCACGTGATTTTTAATAATTGAATTTATCATTATTAAATAAATAATAATAATATTATCCAACAAATTAATTTTAGTTATTTTAAATTATCATGTAATTAAATCACATTTAATTTAAATATTAGTGTTTGTTAATTATATTTTATATAAAAATGAATTATTTTTTCCTATGTATGTAAATTTTAAAAACTTAACTTATTATGTATATGATTAAGAAAAATTAATTATTGAATTGTATTCATAATATTTTTTTTATTATAATTTTGCAAAACTTCTCATTTGAACTTTCTCTTACTTAATTATAGACATAGATAGAGGCGGAGCTAGAATATGATATAAAAAGGGGCCAACAATAATCAAAGTATAATGGTCAAATATTTATTATATATAATAACAATAAAAGTTAGATATATTGTTTAACTCTAAATATATCAAATATTTCATTTTCAATGTCGGTTCTTTGGACATTAAATTAAAAATTGGATTAAATATTATAGTTTTATTTATAATTATCACATATTTGTAATTCATAAATTAAAAATATGATATAAATTTTAAAGAACAGTATTCACTGAACTTAAAAAAATATTGGATATTAAATTAAAAATTGGATTAAATGTTAGTTTTATTT
>CATIWF010033117.1:0-14611 GCA_949630135.1 Balakata baccata
TTCATAGTATATTTAACTACTGCATTCATAATATAATCAACAACTTGAATATTTATTTATTATGAATGTGAAATATACATGTGTCCATTGTGGTATAATAATTAATATATAAAAAGCAGTGAATGCACTAGGGCATACACACCACTAATAACACATTACTCATACTAGGACTAGCGTTAGGATAGGTGGCATTTCATTTTGGGTTATATACGGTACCATAGACTATTTTACATGATATTTGTTTCGAGCAAGGGGCCTAAGCTCTGGGAGCACTCTTGACCCTCTCTATGCTAGTAAAACTTCTATTTATTTTTGTTAAGGGGCTTAAGCTCTGAGAGTGCCCTTGATTAGTATCATAATCACAGTTAATGATATGAAAATAGGTTGGCTTAAGCTCAGGGAACGCACCTATCCACAACTGATATCCAGTTTAGTCCATGTGTCGAGTAGTTGGGCAAATGAATAAAAAGATACTGATAAGGTTTATGAAAGGTTATAGTATTAACGGAAATAAAGCTTCCACTTATCAAATATGCTTCTTTATTTTTCTGGCTATAGAATTGACTGATATGAATACATAATATACATGACTTTGGAATATATGATATTGAATTGAATGCCATGATTGTATGAATTTGCATGTTGGAATAATTATGATTATATGTACCACTAAGCTATTAGTAGCTTAGCGTGTGAATTTTTCTACACGTAGATTTGGAGCCGTAAGACAAGCTGACTAAAGAGAACACCCAACTATCAGAGCCAGATCATTTCAGAGTCGATTGCTCATGTATTTACTGTTATTTTATTCTTTCAGTCATGTATGGGTAATTTTGAGATATTTAATAAGACTTTGGTTAATTTCTTATTGTTTATTGGATTTTGCAAACATATGTAATAATTTGGATGTATTTAGCCCTGAATTTGGATTTATATTTTTTAATAAGGACGATTGCCTTATTCAGATATATGATATGGTGCTATATATGGAATTAATACAATATAATGAATGGATTATGATAATGTGATATGATAAATAGTGTGTATTCATAGGTTATATTGAGTAGCATTTTCTTGTAAGGTAGAATTAAATTTACTATGTGGGAGGGTGTTAAATATCATGGTACACAACTATATGTTGTTTTGCACTTATATTCAATGTCTGGTCCATCAGGCACACGTGCATTAGCGACTCCTGGGTTATCATATGTTTGGACATCCTACTCTCCACATCCTCAACACACGACTTCGACTCCAGGAGAATTATCAGAATCACACTATTTATATTGACCTTTTGCACAGCAGTCTCATTATGATTCTCTATGGCTTACACCGCAACATACAATAGGTATGACATTTAGAAGTATGTCGTCTTATGCTCCTTCTACTATAGAAGAAGCCAACGACACAGATGAAGAGATTGACCCTAGTTTATTAGTCGGAACAACATTTAAAAGATAGTAACCCAGACGTAATAGAAGACCACCGCTTTATAGTACAGAAGGACATATCAGAGGACATTGAAATTCTTTTTTATTTCTCATAATATTAAAATTTATGTTAATTTCATTGCTACATAATTTTTAATTAAAATTTAAAAAATTTGGGTTGAAAAGGAATATCAATTAAAAAAATCAGGTAATAGAAATGATGTCAATAATTTATAGAACATTCTTAAATTGAGTTAATTATGATTTAATTAATTAAAATATTTATTATTTAATAAAAATTAACAAAACCATTTAAGTAATTATTTAATTAGAAAATAATTAATTATTACGAACATAAATTAATTAAAATAGGTGCATATTAAAAAAAGGGCTAAAATAACATATATAAGCCAAATTTTTCTTTTTATTTATTTGAACCTCCATATAAAGCCAATTTCAGCCAATTTCAACCACTTCCGAAGTCGGAAGTTCCCAAACAAAACCTATTTAAGTTAATTAACTTAATAAGTAACAAAAACAATAAAATAAAATAAAATAATTTAAATATTAATATTTTAATAAAAATATTTTATATAATATTATATTTATATTAAATAATGTAAATAAAAAAATCAAATTTAATATTGATATTAAATTTATATATTAAATATTAATATAATATTAAATTCAATTAAATATTAATTGAAATTAAGATATGCATAAATCACTAGTCATACTAGCCATCTATGACCGAACGTTAGACTATGAACTTACACCTCCTTCTTGTGGTGTCAATTGGGTGTCTAATATCATCACTAGTTTAAGCAGCGATGATAACAAAACGCTTTTTTGAACGGCGATTTTAGTGTATTAGACTCCCCAGCGCCTACGTGGCAAAAATATATAACAGGAAATAAGTTTCAAAGGGATAGTAAATATTTTTTTTTGTACGCTTTATCAGGTAAAAAACTCTAGGTCAGGTTGCCCATCTAGACCGATCCTTCTCTTTCTATCCTCAACCAGGTCCAAGCCCATTTCTTCAACCCCATTTTGATTAGTAGCCTGCAAGCCTAGTCCAATGGATCTAATTAACTCACGGCCCGTCAAGTTGTCCGTTTATTATTATGATTGTTACGTGCCTTAAATTATGAAAAGTATTTAATTAAAACAACTTTTTTAGAAAAAAGAGTAATTTAATAAACAAGATGAAAATATAAATTAAACTAATGAATTTTGAGAATATATATGTAAGATTATATATAAAAATAAATTCTCCGTTCATTTATTACAACCCACAAATTTTTTATGTTGTAAATGTTTAAGTTAGCAAACTTAATTAAATAAAAATTCATTTAAATAATTCCATAATAAATTAAAAAAAATTTCAAGGCTAAAAATTAAAGCTTGTCTTAATTATTTATTAGATTTTGGGCATATACATAATGATACACCACCATTTGATTATGTTAACATCACGTACTGGTGTAAAACAAAACAAAAAGCTAATTGACTTAATTCTTTTTTGTCCAAATTTATATTAAAATATTTATACTTTAATATAAATTAAAAAATATAAATAAATAGATAGATAAATATAAATATTTTAATATAAATTTAAGAAAAATTGGGAAAAAAAATTGTTTAAATAATTAGTAGTGTAAAAAATACTTTCCATGTTTTTGTTTTCCTAGACATTTTAGCTGATTTATTTCTACTACTAACATATAAACATATCTTTTTTTTTCCACGCCATTAAATTTGGAGAAAAAAGGGGAAAAAAATGCAGAAATTCCAGATTTTGATAAAATTGAACGAAAGCCTTGATTTTACCAAATCTTGATTTTCGCTCAAAACCCAATCGCCCAATCACAAATCCTATATTTATTCTCTTCAAAATTCATCATAATTTATTTATTTTTTCAGTCGGCTTTCTGCTACACAATCACTTTGATCTGTGAGTCTATAGTTTCGAATTTCTGCTTCTATACTAAATTGACGCTTGTTTTAAAGAATTTTGATTTATTTTCTCTATTGCCCAGTTCTTCATTTCTTCTGTATTTGAGACGGTCTGGTTGCAGCTTTGATTTCAGTGAAAAACTAAAGGTACCCCAGTAGTTTGGGGCCAATCTGGTGAACTGGGTCGGTACTATTTCGCTATTATAGTTTTCTTTTTTGGTGATTTTGGAGTATTACTTTGCTGGTTTAATCAGGAAAAGCTAGTGCTGCCCAATTTGGCGAACTGGGTCTCGATTCATTTTCTCCTGTAACGCGTGCTCTCTCTATGAAATCAGAATATTATGTATGATAGCTATAGGGGAAGAGGTAGATAGATTTTTGATGAGCAGGAGATGAAATGAGAGGGGTATTCTGTAGTGTGAGGTTTAAGGAGAGAAAATGACTGGAGGGTCATTGGGGATTCGCTCTAGCAGTTATGGATCATTGGAGAAGCATTTTCAACAGCAACAACAGAACGGTGGTGGTAACGTTATCTTGCCTATCCAAACGACTGCCCGTACAAAACCTACCAAGATCAAAGAAAAGGAGAGACTCTTTCATTGGATCTGCAAATTCGCCGGCCGTAAAAAGGTCGGAATGCTGTTCCTCTGCATCATCTCCGCTGCCGTTTTTTTCTGGGTATTGTATATAGGAAAAGGTCTGTTTGTCCATCTAGATCTTTCTTTTAAATAGTTTTCTTTTGTAGTTTGTTAAACTACAGCTTGTGGAATCGTAATGGTTATGTGTTATGTTTAATAGTTTGGATTAACCATCTAAATTCCATAGCGGTACTGATAAATGCTTAGTTGCCTTATAAACCGTGCTTTAATTTCTTAATATAATTGTTGCATTTATTGTTTTTAAATAGTAATTTAATGTGGGAATTTTGTACTTGGAACTGTAGCCATTATGCTTGTTTTAGATAACTTGCGCTTTGTTCTGTTGTTAGATGAGCAGGAAGACCTTTGTTCTTTAAGGGGAAATAACTGTTAATCGTACCTGTTCATTGTCAATTGGAAATTTTTGCTTACAATCACATTTCTAGTCATATTTGGATATTCCTTCTTCTGATGTATTTTTAGTCTATCAGTTCACCCATGAGTTTAGAGAAGTGATATCAATGTTGTGCCTTGCATTCAGGTGAAGGCGACCAGGTTCCAAGCATTAGGTTCAATAGCACTGTGCCCTTTAGCAATCCAGAGAATGAATCTTCTCTATTTGAAAAGTTTGTGTTGCCACCTCCTCCCCCAAAATATTTTACAGGCTATACTCTTCCTCCAGGGCATCAATGTAATAGCTTCACTTTACCTCCCCCACCAGCTGATAAGAAAAGAACTGGACCAAGGCGTAAGTTTTTGCCTACCTTTTAATTTTTTTTTTTTTTGCTATATTGCACTCCCAATATTTTTTGGGTTTAGCAGTCACTGCTACTAGATTCATGTTTATGGATGCTTCAGGATAGGTGGGATATACAATAAATAATTAATATGGTTTAATGATTTTGCTGAAATCCCTTGTTGATGTACATTTCAGCATGTCCGGTTTGTTACCTACCTGTGGAAGAAGCAATTGCCAGGATGCCTGAATTCGCCTCATTTTCTCCAGTAGTTAAGAACTTGACATATATCTATCAGGATCCTTTAAGTAGAGATACAGAATTTGGAGGCTCAGAGTTTGGTGGATATCCTACCCTCAAGCAGAGAAGTGACTCTTATGATATTAGAGAGTCGATGAATGTGCATTGTGGGTATGCTCACTTTCTCTCAGTGACTCCTCTCATACATAATAATTGACACTGGAGGTTTTTTCCTTCAGAATTTTGTCCAATCCATATTACATATTTGGGAATAAGTATCTTAATTTTAATAGCTTGTTGCCCTGGATCTTATATTTGTTCTTTTAATATTGGTAATTTTGCACTTTTATTTGTTGTGATGTGCATTAATCAGATTTGTTAGAGGAAAAAAACCTGGTCATAATACAGGATTTGACATGGATGAAACTGACTTGGCTTCTATGGATCAGTGCCATGGAGTGGTTGTTGCTTCAGCAATATTTGGTATCTCTCTGCATCATGGAATTTTAACTGATCATTTCCCCTGCTTGAGCTGATAGCTTATTGAAATCTTCCTCTCTCTCAGGAGCCTTTGATATCATCCAACAACCAAGTAATACAAGTGAATACTCCAAAAAGACTGTATGCTTCTTTATGTTTGTGGATGAAGAAACAGAAGCATATTTGAAGAAGAATAATGGTCTAAACAGCAGCAGAAAGGTTGGGATATGGAGAATTGTTGTTGTTCGTAATCTTCCTTACACAGATGGAAGGCGCAATGGAAAGGTTAATGTTCTCAATTTTAGTCCACATTTTCTTTTCTAACTTGGATTGGACTTTAGAATTCTATTTGTCCACAGTATAGGGTTAAATATTAGCTTTCATCATCTTGATCAATGTTCTACTCTATGGTGTGATTGGATGGGAAGACTAATAGAGTTAAAGGTGCTCAGTACTTTCCTTTATACTTATACGTATGTGCATGTGTATTAATGGCATCCAGTGTCTTCTGTAAACCGATTGAAAATTCATTTTATAGGCAAAATTGCTTTATGCATTGTAATTTGCATCTAAAAGGCTTTGTTATGGTATAACATGCTACTTCAATAGGCATTTTCACCCAGGTTTTGCTATGACAGGTGCCAAAGCTTCTAGCACATAGGATATTCCCCAATGCCCGCTATTCTTTATGGATTGATGGGAAACTTGAACTTGTTGTAGATCCATATCAAATTCTTGAAAGGTAATCAGGTTTCTGCTCCTACCTTTTTTCTGCTTTCTGAGAATTCATCAAAAATCATCATTCAATGATATTAATACACCTGGTACTCTGACTATTGTCAATCTTCAGGATTTTTGAGCTAGCTAGGTATCACATAATACAATCTTGTCAGACCTGTTTCAGGAATTGGACTCTCTCTTCATCCAATGCATGCGATTTCTATGAACCGAACCAAGTAATTGTTTGCTGCTAAATAGGCGCCTAGTTCACACTTCCTGCCATTTTATATGGGAAAAAATTGTGCTTTCTGTTAGTCTTGCTCCATTGTCACATACTGTTGATAGGTGTTTGTATGGTCGTACATAAGGAATATATGATTCTCAAGGGTTGACTCTTGCGTTCTTTCTTTCCTTACATAATACTGCCTAAATTAATATTGTAAAGGGCTCAGTTGTCAAAAGACACCATAAGAGTATTTATTTCCAAATTTGTAAATTGACCCACTGCTCACAATGAAATGTAACTTTCCTCTCAATCCTGAAAATATTTTAATTGTTTTAACTGAATAATTTCTGAACGGTTTCTCACGTATAATCTGGGGTTCAACTCAATGCTAAGATTCTAGCCAATTCGTTGAATCTCATTCTATTCTCTTCTGTCTTCATGGGAATATCATCGTTTTCCATGAACTTAAGGGAGAAACTATCCGATTGCCTCTTGGTCTTAGCCTTGGCTATAGTGGCAAAATATGTGCTTGATAGGCTGGTGTCTCTGTGGTTCAAATCTTATATTACAAAAAAGAGAAGAAAATGGATTGCTTCTCTCAAAAAGGAGCAGGATAGATCTAAAGTTAAAATCTGTACTGCTTGATTCATTCTTTATTAGTAGTTTAACTATTCAGCCTTGTTAGGCTGAAGGATTTCCTGTATAACTTGTTTATGGACAAGTTATGTTCTTAGGTATGGATCATATAAGTCAGCAAGCATGATGATTGGTGGATTATTTAATCAACTTAAAAAGAAGGGTAATTAATTGCATCTAGGCTGGTTGTGTGGTTTTGAAGATTCCAGGGTGGTTAATTTCTAATCTCCAAAGGAATGCTATATTACAATGATGGAAGTTCATGTTAGAACATGGGCAACGGACTGTTACTACCATTTTCCTCTTTTTTTTTTAATGGTGTGGCCAAAGTCACTTCGCGCTTTTTAATTATTTCTTTTGAGCTAATCTGCAGGCACTTGTGGAGGAAAAATGCATCTCTTGCAATTTCTAGACATTACAAACGTTTTGATGTGTTTGTGGAAGCTGAGGCAAATAAAGCAGCTGGGAAGTATGATAATGCATCCATTGATTTCCAGATTGACTTTTATAAAAAAGAGGGTTTGACCCCATATTCTGAGGCCAAGCTTCCCATTACAAGTGGTAGTGTAGTATTACTGCTTTCTTTCTGTTTAATTCAACTATTTTCTTTCATTCTTTTTGTTTAATTGCTCTTCTTTTGTCATTGACATGAAATTTCTGTTCTTCACCGGCTCTGCAGATGTTCCTGAAGGATGTGTTATAATTAGGGAGCATGTGCCTATTAGCAATCTCTTTACTTGTCTATGGTTCAATGAAGTTGACCGTTTTACTTCCAGGGATCAAATAAGTTTTTCCACTGTAAGAGATAAGATTCATGCAAAATCAAATTGGACTGTCAATATGTTCTTGGACTGTGAAAGGCGCAACTTCGTAGTTCAGGTACATTTTATGTATTGTTGATCATGCTTCTTCTAACTCAAATATGGTGATTGTACATTCTTCACTTTTTTCTTGAAAAAAAAAGGCCTTCATTATTTGGTTTTAAACATCAGTTTGCTGCCAAGTGATTCTTTTGATGAACTGCATTGACTATTGGGGTGTGCTTACGTGCCTTTTGGAAATTTATCTGCTTCATTTTCCATATTGTATAATCGATTTGTAATCATAAAATTGTACCGTTCCTTTCTTGTAATTGCATGGTTTACTAGGATTTTTATGTCCTGTTGGAATTTGTTTGCTTTTGTTTCATTATTTTAAGCTCTAAATGTAAAGGGTTGATTTTGGTAACATCTGCAATTTTTCAGTGTGCTGGAAACCTAAATGATATCATCGATCATGCATCAGGTCTATGCTATTTCTAAATTATATATTCTCATGTTCAGTTAACTATATACATTTGTCCATTGGATTGAATTTGATATTGAAGCTCTCACTGATTGTTGTCCTAACTGCCTTCTTTCAGAACATTTTAAGTTCTCAATCTCTCTGTTTCCAAAATTTTTTAAGCTCAAAATTTTCTTTTGTTGTCTTAGTTGTATTCCATTTGTCTTCTTACTATTATGAGAATATTTGCCAACATTTCTTGCTAGACTCAGAACTCTATCAAATGCTAATTGTTCTGCACTCTGCGTATGCACTCTTCTCTTGCCCTTCTAACCCCTGTTCTGTATCTGCAGAAATACCATAGAGATGTTTTAGAGCATATGGCTCCTCCTCCTCCTCGTGTTTATCCTCCACCACCGCCACCTGTTTTGGTAAATGAACCACCAGTTAAAATGGCAGTTGGAAATTCAACTGAAAGGACATTGAATCTTCCAATGCGTAGGGCCAAGCGAGGGAGGAAGTCTGGCCCTAGGCGACACCGAAAAGTTGTAGCTGGTAGCAGAGACACAGATTCAAGTTAAAAAGTTTTGTTCAGGAAAATTATCATTCTTTTTTCCTTCCCTCATCAAAATCATTTATTGCAGGGTGGGGAGATTTGTGCAGGATGAGCATTGTAGTTGTGTTTCCACAGAGAACACTGGTTCTCATTCTTTTTCATTTTATTGTTTTCAGTTCTTTTTTATCCATTTTTTGTTGTGTATATATTATAATTTCCAATAATTATGATATGGGTCACTGCAAAGTCCTGAAACGTAGCAGCCCATTTTGTTGTTCATTAGTATAACAGGATTTTATTGGAACACCTTTAATAGCAAAATTTACCTCATAAAAATGAACAAGTTTTATTATAGAATTTCCTAAAATAGTTTCCCTTTAAACATTGACGACTTTTTTGGTAGTGAATTACAAAAAAAAAAAAAAAAAACAGACATACTTATATTTAGCTTGTGCGATAGCTTTTTAATTTTTTTGAGAAGTTTTCCTTCGGGAAGTGTTACCAATTGCCAAGTACCGTTCTTTGTTATGCCTTTAATCTCTTCATCCATAGCCCATCGCCATCTTTCACCTTGGATTGCGTCCTCAAAAGTCATTGGTTATGTATCTGCAAATATATAGAACAAAGTGGAATTATCAATTTCTTCTGTTTCTTCATAAACTTCTTCCAAAATTCATATACAATGTGGTCTTTTGGAGGAGCTTTGAGGAGACAAAATTGTTCGATCTGTATCAGCTATACGAGGAATCTTGTTGGAAGCGGAAGTGATTTTTGAATTGAGGATAGTTCTAGATCTCGGTCAAAAATAGATAAACACACTTTGTATATTAACCTTAAGTATTTATTCGTAATTTTTACAAATTATATTTTGTAACTTTTACAGATAATATCCATTTATTAAGATTATCCAATAATTTTTATAACAAAATAGAAAAATAAAAGATTATAACAAACATTTTAGAACCGAATTCACTAAAATTACAAAGCAAGTAAAAAGACAAAAAACTTGAGTTGTATTCGATGAAACTCTTTTGTTAGTAAAAAATATATAATCACTAAATATTATTTTTCTCTATTTTTCTTCTCAAGAACAAGAGAAATATTTTTTTCTCTCTTCTTTCTTTCTTTCTTTCTTTCTTCATCCGTTTTTTTTCTCCTCTCCTCTCCTCTCCACTCTACCTTATCTCTTGCTTTTCTTTGTTTTATTCACTTAAATGAATTGGCAAGTGGCATATGGAGAACGATGATGAAAGAACTAATACCACATTAATCATGGTAATTACTATAATATACCATTGTGGTTAATTTAATTAACAACTTAATTAAATTATGATAATTTTAATTAATACTTTAATTAAAATTATATAGGAGAAATAGTTAAAATTAATCAATATTAATTTTAACTCAAATAATATAAGTGATCATTTCTAATTTAATTCTCAATTAAATTAATCTCCACATCATAAATACTGGCTAGCCAAATAATTTAATTTGGGTGTGACTTATAAGGTCAATTATTTTATCGAAATGGAAATATAATATTACTCCTTAATATTATATTAGACATTATTTCTGAATTCCTCGTATACTCGGACACGTTAAGTATCCTTATGAAATTATGAAATTCTCTTTTTAATCATTGATAAAATATCAAATATTAATTTGGCGTCTAAATCATAATATTAAGTCCTCTCGTTATGATCCTAAAATATTAGGGTCACATCATATCAAATCCTATTGGTCAATATACTAAATGAGTGATAATTTGCATTCTAATTAAAATAAAACTTATCATTATTAGTATAACTAATAAGATCGATCTTACATCGAATAAGTCATATTTTTTCTGGCCAGAAATTTATTTTATCAGAACCAAAATATTAACTCATTAGAATTTTGCATTGCTGTTGCATAGTAACGAGTCCTATTATTGGTAATATCATGTCTCACTACATAATTAACTGTAGTGACTACGAATCGGATTACCAAGCGTTGATAGCCCAGTACAAAGCAAAAACACCTCCATAGCCACTTATGAAAGAACAGTCTTGACACATCAAGTCAAAGGATTTCAAGTAATAAAAGACTCATATATTATAACTAAGATAATAACTGTTGACATCAAGTATTACTTGTGTAATTATTATCAAGCGTCACTGTTCGGTACTTTTAACTCTTTAAAAACTCACAGATTTATCTAGATATCATTATATCATAGAGAATGAGATTCCTCCTCAAAATAAACTATGTGATAATTTAGAAACTCAATGAATACCCAATTCACTGTTCTTTTTTGGTTATGAACATTTTTAAGATTATTTTTTACCAAAGATATTTATCTTATTATTATCAACAACTTGATAATAAATTCTCAATGAGTTGTATATTTCATAGTGTAATATAACTACTACATTCATAATTTAATCAACAACTGTAATATTTTATTTATTATGAATGTGAAATATGCACATGTCCATTATGATACATTATTTAATATATAAAAAAAGTGAATGCACTACGGCATACACACCACTGATAACAAATATGTGGTGCAGTGACAACAACATGATCTTGAGACTGAGATGTTGCCAAACATTTATCAAATAAAGAAAATTATAATTTTCATCTTGAGAAACATCCTTCTCTCAAGAGCCATCTTCATCAAACTTCACATATCTAATAATAATAACTTTTCCGTTTGAGGATTATAAAATTTGTAATCTTATTGCTTTTTTTTTTTTTTGCATAACCAATAAATACAAGACTTAATTATATAAAAAATTCTGAACTTTGTACTTTGTCACAATTATATCCAATTTTATTTTTGTAATAAATTTAGTATCGGTATCATTGAATAACACTCCGAATCAAGCAAGCACTGACATAGATTGCTTAATCAAACTCAATCTGATGATATATCAAAATGATTAGGCAATCCACATCAGGGGCAGATAGGTTCTGAGTATGGTTCAATGATACCAAGACTAGATTTGTTACAAGAATAGAGGTTCATATAATTAAATTCAAAATTTTAAAGAATTAGATATAATTGTGACAAAATGCAAAGTTCAAGATTTTTTATGTAATTAAGCCTAAATACAAGTTTCTCACTTTTTATCATCCAATTTGCTTTTGTCTTATCAAGAATATGTACACAACAAATAGGCTTAACTACCAAAAAATTCCCAACTTTTTGCACCTTGCATAATCCTAGTACCATCTTAGGATAATTTTTTTTCTAGTATATTTTCTTTTCAATTTTTTAAAAAATCTAGTTTCCGGTAAAAAATAATGAATTCCGGTGTCTACATGGATGTTAGAGTTTTTAAAAAAATAATAAACAGGCTGAGTTAGCTATGCCACAATGATGAGTCAGCATACTTCCCAAACCCTAAGTTTCTCTTTTCCATTGCTCCCTTCTCTCTTGTCTTGACCGCCTCCCTTCTTTTCCCTCTCTTCAATTGCCTCTGCTGGAGAAGACGATGGTGACAACGACCTCTAAGCTGTAGAGCACTGATATTTCTGAAGGCGACCTCACCTTGATCAAATTGGATTATCCATAAATCATACTTAGAGCATAACAAAGGGTTGGAGTGCATTAATCTCAAAAATAGGGCTAGTGATTTTGAGTGATAACCAGATTAAGGAGTGTGAAGAATTGGAGATTTTGGTGGATATGGATGATCAGGGCACCTTGCTCCTGATTTTCACTAAACTTATGGGTGATAGGTAATTTTTCTTCTTCTCCTAAGAAAGCAATTGAAAAATCCAAAACAGCTTTTCTTTGGCCTGAATTGGGAAAAACCAAAATAACTTTAAGAGAAGCTAGTGAGCTAATTGTTGGACTAACTTCCCTATAGTTTTTGTTTCTTAAGTAAGCAAAGCTGAGAGATGAAGCAGTAAATCTCTCTCTCTATTTACACAAAGGAGAAGCTACTAATTTAACATCCTCCCATATATTAGGGATATGCACCATAGTACATAGGAAGTATTACAGACTAGGTAGCTATAACTTATCCAAATTTAAAACTTTTCCTATGTAAATTATCATTATATTTCATGCATGTATATTCACTTAGGCTTGCTTATCTAACTTATCGAATGTACTCTGCACTAGCTATCACTAGCTTCGATTTACTAGTTTAAGCCTACTAGATCTTCATCTTATGTATCTCAACTATATCTAGTTGAGCTATATCTATCTTTTTCCCTTTTCTTTTCTTTTCTTTACTTTGTCTTTTACTTTATATCATATTACATGATTACAAGATAACAAACATAATTAATTACATCCCTTAAGATGAATACAATAATGTATGCATGCTATAAATATGATAGGTTTTAATCTGGTCTACGCAGTATCTTCTCTATATAGGCTTTGGCATCTTTGCTGTCAATTGCTACATTAACTATATATTGGTTTCATTACTTGCGTGCACATGAAAACTCATTAAGCTACTTATAGTTTAGTAAGACACATATGCATATCAAATCTAACATATAATTATATAATTCATGGCATGTAAAATTGATAACACCATCATATTCAAATCATATAGTTATAATAATGTCATGGCATTTATTTAGTACTCATGCAAAAAGTCACATATTTGACGAATGCCTTACACATACATGCTTATGTGATTCATGAATTACATACCTTTTTCTATATTTAATATCCCAATATTTCATAGTCATGCACATCTAGAATCCCGGTTGTAGTTATTTCAAAGTTATACTGCCTAGCTATTCTTTCATATCTCAATTACTAATCCACTCATTGATCTTTTAGAGGCTCGAGCGTATATCAAATATTGAAGGGGAGAAGAACTCCTAAAAATTCAAGCCTTTACCTTTTAAATTGGTAATTGAGTTAACCATCGATCTTTCTTATTTATTATTCACATATTTTATTAATAAATCATTATTTCTGCATACTAAACATATGTTCTTTCAAAACGTATATATCATAAAGTATGACATATCAAATTCATATAACAATTTAGAGTATTTATTTTTCTTTTCTTATTTTGGTGCTTATGCAAACCAATAATTTCCCATGTTCGATTCTTTTATTTGGATAAAGAAACATCATAGATTCAAGTTCGACATATATTTCCAACTCATCAATCCACAAGTTCTCAAGTAAGAGACTTACCTCGATTAAGCCATGTAATACCCACTAACTAGGGCCTAGTCATTATCTATGAATACATGACACATATGAGGGGTAATTTGGTAATTAAAAGTAAGGATATAAAATACATGTATATATGTGTTAGATTTAATGTTATAATGAAGTTATAATTAAGGTATAGGATATAAAATACATGTATATATGTGTTAGATTTAATGTTATAATGAAGTTATAATTAAGGTATATTGAAGGTATATGTAAGGTATAATTGAGGTATATTAGTCAGTTTTGGTTTCGGTTTCAAGAAAGGGACGAAGTAAATCAATAATTGTAACACCTTATACCTATGGATATCACTTATACTTATATCATGTTGTCGTATATTGCATATAATGGAACATACTCCTGTTTATAATGAGGGATTTTTTTTTTTGAATCATATGACACTATCACTTTGCAACATTTGACAGCTAAGCATCACATATACACACTATTACATATTTACTAATTTATACATATGCGGATAGACAACCCAAATTACAAATGTCATGTTCCTATACATATGTGCAATGCAAGGAGAGAGATTGGTGAG
>CATIWF010033123.1:0-11646 GCA_949630135.1 Balakata baccata
GTGATCATTTCAAGGATAGTGAACTTCACTATCATTCCACCTTCAAAGAAATCCTAGCCGTCAAAAATGCCATAAAGAAATTTGAGTTTCATCTCATTGGTCACCACTTTCTAGTGGTCATGGATTGTTCATCGTTTCCTCAAATACTTAACTTCAAGCAGAAGACAATACCACACCCACAACTTTTACGTTGGAAAGAGTGGTTTAGCAAATACAAAAATACTATGACAAATTTATCTAGATATGGTTGAAAGACTTTATTCACTAGTGCCATAAATGCAGCTGGAGCATTAGTCAACCTACAACCATGTGTTTAAATCATTCATCACCTTTTGATATCATATCTATACCATAACAATCATGTAATTCATATAGCAACAAGTCAAGTCACGTTGCACATAGCATGCAACAAACACACGTACCAAAGAAATCGTTTGATAATTAAACTCACATTTTCTTTTGATATTGAGTCTCTAACTTATTGTATTTCACTTCCTTGGGGGTCTCTAATATACTATAGGCCTAATTAAATGTATACTTGGTCAATTGGTAAGTAAATAGACTTAGTGAAACTTAAACAAATTGAAATACGCATAATATGGACCACTAACTAGGGTTTGGTGTTATGGCAGTGTGACCTTTATGTATTAAAATGGAACATTTCTCATGTTGACATCTTTCATATATTCTACCTCTAAGGTCCTCATTTGAAGGCCATAAATCACAAAATACATAACATATTGAGGTTATATTAGTGCCAAAATTTAGCTAAGACATGTACCTATAATTTTAATTTTTGACCATTACAGATAATGTCTATAAGGAGCTCAAAATGGGTAAACAACTGACTAGACATGCATAGGACACTAAGTAGACAACTCAAATATGGAAGAGATATGACTCTCTTGACCATAACTCAACATCCGCCCATAATATGGTCTAAAATTTAATATAAAACTAGATGATATAAATATCTACAACTTTAATGTTTGAGTATCCTTACCGTTTCTATCATATAGAAAATAATCAAAACAACAAGTGATTCAAGTAGGTTCTACAATCGAACCAGTCACAATCATATGCCAATATCTTTTCATAGACATAAAATCATAAAAACCATTTATATATCTATAAATCGAAGACATGAAACTATAACTTTTATGTTTGGAGTGTCTTTAGATTCGGTCTATAACTTGAAGAAAACAGAGGTCAACTTGCTACCCTCAAAACAGAATCAAAAGCTATACTATGTTGCTTGTACCTTTATAGACCTAGCTTAATTAATTTTTTAACTCAAAATTAACAACACAAGAGAGGAGAATTTCCTTAATAAAGGCCAAATGATGGAGTTTGGGGCTTGAAAACAAAAGAAAATGAAGAAGGAGATGGAAAAAAGGCAGCTTTAAGCCCTTTTGAACTGCCTCAAATCTGTCCCATTTTCTTTCCCTTTTTTTTTTTACTTTTATTATTATTATTATTATTATTATTATTATTATTATTATTATTATTATTATTATTATTATTATTAGGGTTTAGGGACTACTACTACTACTACTACTACGTTTTACATGTATCTAATCAATGCCAAAAATATTATTTAATCAAATAATCTAATTTAAACTAATCTAACTATGTCAGATTCTATTTATTTTGATTTAATCATTTATGTCAAATTCTATTTATTTTGATTTGATCATTTTATGCCATTTAATTTCTAATACCTTATCACCCTTATTTAATTTATGGCTTGACACATACGACACACTCCCATTGCGATAAATCAACCTGTGGCAAGTCTACCTCGTGAACACGTTCACACCAAAATCCATATGTATGCATGTGTTTCATATGAATGACATTTGTAAAATGAACGTGCTCAAATGAAATGCATGTATGGACGGTCGAGGATGTTATAGGCTACTTCACAGAATTTGCGAATACACTTCAGGTATCGCTCTCGCGAAAAAAGTCACGAGCGGGATTCCTCAAGTTGTGACTGCAACTTCCGCGACAACAGCATATGCAAATTCATCATTCCATATGATAACTCTTTTTATTTCGTTTCCAAAGCCACCTTCTCGTAGCATGACCATTATATGACATATATGTAATTCATATTACCATTGTAAACATTCCATTATATATTTAATCCGTCTCATATCAATATAACATATAAATCATGCATAATTCATGTATTTACTTCTTATAATAATTCCCAACTATTCAGATCATGTTTCATGGCATTCAATAATAACATATCATTCAGTGTACCTATGCTTTAGCAATCAAGCAGCCAGAAAGCAAATAAATATGATTATAGATACAAACCTTAATCTATGGAGTCGTAAACTATCACACTTATGTATCTCTCATGTTTTGCTATTCCTTCTCCCTTTCTGAGCCATTCCTTAGCTTCAAACACATGAGCTAAGGGTTATAAAACATTCAATATATTCTATTCTAAGGGACCTTACTGAAACTAAAAGAAAACCCTAACTTTTAAGATAATAATCCATCAAACCCAATCTAAGATGTTAGGGAAATGAAAAACTTACAGAAATACCTTTGAAAATTCCAGTATGTAGATACAAAACTCAAATTGTGGGGCTATTCAAACCCAACCTTTTATTCTTGAGAAGAACAGCAAAAAAACCTTGTTTAAATCCTTTTAATTCACTCTTAATTGTATTTTTATGGTGTTTAAACAATGGAGAACCAAGGAAGGGTGAAGAAATAGCTCTCTAGTCGGGCTCTGGTGTCTTAGGGCGGCTAAGATAAAAAAGAAGAAATAAGATTGTGTTTAAAAAGAAGAACAGCCTAGACAGAATCGCAAGCACGCCATGGGCATTGCGAGCGCAATTTTGTTCTGCCCATAATCATCATTTTAAACCAATTTTGATCCATTTTACATTCTCACTTTTAATTACCATAATATCCCTTCATGTTCAACATTACTTCTAGGCCCTATTTTATAGGCATTACATTTAGGCAAGATAGCTTCAGCTCTGAGAGTGCCTTTGACCCATTATGATAGCCATTATTTAATTTGTCGAGCAAGGTAGCTTTAGCTTATAAAGCGCCCTTAACCCATTATGATAGCCGTTATTTAATTTGTCGGGCAAGGTGGCTTTAGCTCCAAAAGTGCCCTTGACCCAGTATGCTAGCAATTATTTATTTTTCAGTCAAGTGGCTTTAGGTTCGAGAGCGCACTTGACTTGATCATATATTCAGACAATCATAGTTAGCTGGATAGGGTGGCTTCAGATCCGAGACCACCCCTATTCACAACTCGTATCTGGTAGTCTAGTGTTGAGTAATTGGGCAAATGTAATGAATAAATGAAAAAAAAAGGAAAAGTTGCTTAGTGGTTTATGATTTCAGGTAAAGGCTTCCGCTTATCAAGTATGCTAATGTTATGCTATGGATTGTTTGGCATGATCACATGAATGTGATATCATGAATTGGAATATGAGAACATGCGATATACTATGATTTGCTTGTTACAAATTCTATAAGATGCATGCAAGTTCGGAGTCGTAGATGGAATTGACATAGAGAAGCCGAACTAATCAGAGGATCCAGATTCAGAGTCAACTCATAACCATGCATTTTTCCTTATTCATGCATGTTGGGATATTTGGACTATTGTTTTAATATAGATTCTGAACTATGAACTTATGATTTGAGGTTTTGTAAGTTTATTTATGTTGGGCATGTTTAGCCATGGTTTACAGATGTTACAGTTCAATTATTATATTTATGCATGGGATGTATCATATACAATGTTTATGATTTTTATGTTGCCATGGATTATTATTATTATTATTATTATTATTATTATTATTATTATTATTATTATGCTAAAAAGTTAAAGACTAAAAGAAGTATAATAGTAAAGATAGTAACAAGTATGCGGTAACACTCCCTTATATAGCAGTCAAGTATGCTATATGGAAGGGTATTACAACTACAATTGTATGGATGTTATTAGTGACAACAAATTGTGGTCGCTAATAGCTACTACTTTTATATGGATGATATTAGTGACCACAATATGTGGTCACTAAATGATCTTATGTGGTTGCTAATTGGACATGATTGAATTGATCACACATTGTGGTCGCTAAAAATACATGTATTGCTATTTCACTCTAAATTTTAGTGACCACATTTGTGGCCGCTAAATGTATATTACTAATATTATTTATATAAGTTATATAATTTATATTTTTTATTTAATTTATTATATTGATTTTTCATCTAATATGTAATATTATTATTTATATTTATATTTATATTAATATTTGCTTATATATTAAATTATATAAATATTAATATTATAAGAGCAATAAATTGTTTAAATTTTTGTAAAAATCTAAAATAAAATTTAACTAAATATAATAAATATTAATAGTATTTAAAATTTTAATATGACAATATTTGTAACAATAATTTAGAAATAAAAATAAAAGAAAAGCAAAATACAAGTCGAATTGGAGGTGGGGGCAGTTGATGGCTACTGGATGCACCGGTCTGAGAAGCAAGTTAGTCAACACATTCCAGCAGTTGACACATTCTCTCCTCCCACTCCTGTAGAGTATTCTAGACTTCTACTCGTGCAATTTGTGCTTCTTCTCGTGTAGTTTATGCTTCTTCTCGTGCAGTTTGGACTTCCTATTGAAGAGCAGAATGCAACTCCTCCAGTATAGTATTTTTCTCCTCAAGATATCTAATATGCTAGCGAGCTGACTCGATCTCCAATTTAGATGTGGAGGCATTAGATGAAGAACTGCGAGAAGGAGAGCCCCTTTTATGACCTGTTTCGTAAAGGTACCTTCCATGTTAGGACTCCTGAGCAGCCTGTAGAAAGATCTAATCCTCATCATCCTGAATCAGTTGAGCTGTGTTCTTAGAGTCATCATGGGACAATAGTTAAACGAGTGCACAAATCTATTCCTATAACAAATTTTATCACACGATAAGCACAAATCTGTTCCTACATCAAATTTTATCATCAGTATAAATTACTTACCTCCATCTATCTGGTGCACTAATCCACATATTCTCTGGACTCATATATAGCGTTTCTCATATGTGTCTCCTTAAAGAGACATATCTTGCTAGGAGAAACACCCTTAGTTATTTTCTGCAATAAACATTATATAAGTACACACATAATAATATATAAATATAAATAGAATATATAAATATAAAATAAATAGAATGTAATATATATTTAATATATAGTTAATATATAAATTAACAAATAGAATATAATAATAATAATTTAAATAATATATATATCTGTGTGTCTTATTTTAAAAGTGCTAAAAAAATAAAATTTATTACTATTCTGCGAGCATGCTCCTGGATCCACAAGAATGGATTCCAACATTCTCAATATTACGGTTTCTTGTCTAGCACTCTCTAAGGAACTGAAATTCCATATTTGTCCAACTTCGCTGCCAACTATCCCACACCTCTTTTGAGACAAATGGAGGTCGTCCATTTCTTCTCCATTTGTAGAGCATATTCCCATATCACTTGGAGACCACCTTCTCCCATGCTACTTTCATCAAAGCAGTTGTCACATCCTCCCATGCAAAATATTTTTGTAGAAAAGAAAACACTTAAGCAAAGTTAGTTAAAATACATGACTTTTTTTATAAAAAAAAAAATCAGATAGTCTTCCCTATAATAAGCATAATCCAAAATTTTTTCTGCAAATTTTTTCAACCAATATTCATAGTTTTAAATAATTAAATTAATATCAATCATTTGGCATTCACAATTATATATAAATCCATACAAATGAAGAGATTCATATTTTGGCGACTATTCACAGTGTTTGAATCAAAATTTTAATCTATTATAATATTCAATTATGATTGTAATAAACCAAATTATTTTATTTTATCTTAGTTACAACATTATACTTGAAAATGTAATATTATTTTACCTAAAACTTCCCCCAATACAAAAATAGACCAAGTATCAAACTACTGTATTAAAAAAATCTTAACCTACATCCATTTGAAAGATCTACAGCTCAAATAAAGGCCAAATTGGATCTAAATTGAATTAAAAGAAAATTAAGTTTTAAAAAATTCCACCTATTCCCAGCCATAAATAACAGATCAAAGACTAGAAAAATGAAACTTGAACTGGAGAAAAAAAAAAAAGAACAATAAAAGAGTGAAGAAGAGACTGACCATGGCTGTAGGGATCGAGAAGCTTATGAGATAGAAATAATGGAGAGAAATTCTGAAGATATACTTAATAAAGAAAACGTACAAATTATTACTAAAAACTAGTTTAAAACTGAAAATTTTTAATCTTCCAATCCAGAGAAAACCCCATCCAAGTAGCACAAAACTACTAGCTACCCAATAAAAAAAACAACGCAAGGCGGCCAAGAATCCGACTTTAGGATCTAGACAGATGTAAAACAAAGCATGGATTAGAGCAAAACACCAACCAAAATGGAAAAGTTGAACCTCATCAAAGAAGCTACCTCAACAACATTCTTTAACAAAAGATCATCCTCTTGTGTCCAAGAAGACACAGTAGCAAATAGTAAACAAGAACTAGAACTACCATTTAACTAGGAAGGAAGACACAAAGGGTTCAGGTGCTATGTTCATTAAAACCCTAAAATGGTGTTCAACTTCATAAATTAACTGCATTTAGTTCAAAATTAAAACCCTACCTGCGATGGAAGCTGCAACTAAGGAAGAGTGTCCACTGTTGTGTGTCTTCGTTGTCTCTAGACTGAGTTCTTAGCTTCATCCCCCTAATTTCTCCTTCACCTAAAATCTTTGTTTTCTTCTTTTCTCACTCTTCACAAAACCCTCAGTAAAATTTTCAGAAGCTCTCTCTCTCTTTATAATTGGTGTTTTGATTAAGAGATTGGAAGAGGAACGTAGATGGGGCGGGCGAGAGTGAGCAAAGAAAGGGGGAAAATATTTTGTTAACCTAATCAGCAACCGCACTAAGGTGGTCATTGTGTGGTAGCTGAAACAAACATGACATCGTTCTATAGTAAAACGGCGTCGTGTAAATTAATTCAAACATCATCCACTTCTATTTTGGGGTCACTAATTTGATTTTTTTTTTTTCATAAAAAAATATTTTATAGAAAAATCATTTAGTTTTATGTTTTGATATTAATATACAGATTAAATCTTTGTAAATAGTAATATATTTAATTAATTATTGAATTAATTATCAAATTTAATTAATTAATTAATTTTATATTTTAGAAATGATTATTTTTATAAAAATGAATTAATTATATAATTTATTATATTAATATAATTATTAATATTAATATATTTTTAAGCTACTTAATTAATCATAATTTTATAATTATTTAAATCATAATGTGTAATAAATTAAATCATGTAATTATTTAATTATTCATAGTATATAATTAATTAAATCAATTAATTTTCTATATTTATATTAATAAAAAATAAATTTTTGTAAATATTCATTTATTTAATTAATTATTGAATTAATTATAAAATTGAATTAATTAGATAATTATATATTTTATATATTAGAAATATAGACATTATTTATGGGGTATACTTAATTTTAATTACATAATTATTATCTAATTAATTTACTTATTAATTTTCATATATTATAAAATTATATATAATTTAAATAATTTTATAATAATAATTAAGTTTCAATTTTTTTACTTATTTAGTATCAAATTAATAATAATAATAATAATAATAATAAATTTCAAAATTTATTACAATAATTATTTATTTAATTATATTTAAGTTTTATTTAGGAGATTTTTAAGCAAAATACCAAAATGCTAACTTATTTTTTTAAAATTACTTGCGCTTTTATTGTTTTTCATTTTGACCAAATTTCTTTTCATTTTTACCTTAGTATTGAGCAAAGTATGTCTATTATAAGAATTACTTTTATTAATTAATGGTCTTTCACTAGGAAAATACTTTTTACTTTTTCATTTTTGAATAATTGGGTCATTTGCACGGAGATATACCAAAGGCATCTTCAAGGTATATTTAAGGTATTCTCAGAGAATTCCTTCCACCTATTTCCCAAGGTACACCCGAGATTTTCTCATGATGTCCCAAGGTATACTAAAAGTATTTCCAATATATACACAAGATATTCCTAGTGAATTCCTTGAGAATTCTATTCTCAAATTATACCCAATGTATTTATCAGGTATTATTAAGGAATGCTCAAAGTATATCCAAAGTTTCCCTAATGTATACCTAACCTATTTTGAAATGTATAGCAAATTGTTTCAAAATTTGTGATGTTTTCAATATTTATTCTAATTCTTCTTCCTTTTCTTTTGTAATCATCAATTCACCTTGTTCAGGTTATTTAGTTCTCTATTGGAGATTTGAACTAACAAATGCTGAACATATATCAAATGTGTACTGAAGATATACCACATGAGCACACAAAATATACCACGAGATCATTTTCATAAGGTATACCCAATGTATTCCCATAGAATTCCATAAGGTATACAAAGTATCCAAAAAGTATACCCAAGGTATATATCCAAAAGGTTTACCCAAGGTGATGTATTCCCTTGGAATTCCCAAAGATATTGTAACACCCATAATTTAGAGCTTAGAATTTATGCGGATTTTTGAGGGGTATTTTGGTAATTAATTTTTGGGTCAATTTTAGCTTATTTTATATTTTGGTAGGCAGAACCAAATTCTGCTCGGGAAAAGTAATCTCGTAGTTGGGAAAGGTTTTTCGCTCAGGACATACGTTTTCCTGGTCAGGACTCACTTTTGGTCTGCAAAGGTTTCCCACTCGGGACACACTTCTAGTTTGCACGTTATAAATACGTGTTTTTGCACCCTACTCAGTAGAAATCAAACACCTAGCCGACACCTGCACACCCAAGACACATCAGAAACCCTTCCATTTGTTCTCTATTGATTCTCCATCACCTAAACATGAGTAAAACACAATTGGAATTATTTATTCAAGGATTAATTAGGGTTTTTGGTGTTTTTCACCTAGAGCACGAGACTTCTCAATAGCCTCTAGATTCAGATTCAGCATCTCTGTTCTTGACTCCCATATGTGATTCAGTAAGTTTCATGATAGAATAACAGCATTAGCACCGTTTTTATGGTTGTAATTGCATTAAATTAGGGTTTTCCCAATTTCTCAGTCTGGTTCCTTATGAACAGAAGGTATTGAATGATGTGTAACCTTTGATTCATATGTTTGATGCTAGGAAACGGGGCAGAAGACAAAAACAGACATCAGAACATGTGAGAGACGTCGATAGTGAGAGTTTCGGCTCCATTGTTATAGGTTTGTACATATAATCATGTTTGTTCGCTTTCTAACTGCATGATTGCTAGTGAATAGGTATATCAGATGTTTTATATCTATTGAATGTCATGATTATTGATTTGAATGGTCTGAACACACTAGTATTAATTAATGGCATGGATTACTCATGATATTTTAATGTTTAAATTGGTATTCGATGAGTTAATTAGATTATGGCTTGTCCACAATGATAAATGGTCTGTTTTTATGAGGTATGACATTCTGGAAATGTGTATTGTGCATTGAAATTTAGAGATTTGTGTCAACATGTAAAAATTGAGTTTTATGTTATTGATATCAGGCCTTTCTCGATCAGGAAAGGGGAGTCCTGGTCGGGACTTACCCGACCAAGGCCATATCAGCCCCACAACAGGTATGCCCAGTGGCACGCAGCAGCGTGCTGGGGTTCAAACTCACCTGTGTGTGAGTGTTAGTTACTGAATATGATGAAATGAATGTGTAAGGCATATGTTCTATATTATTGAATGAAGTACGTATGAATATAATATCAATGAAATTTTGCCTAAGTGCTATACCATGATGTGAGATGATATATGGATAATAATGAGAAATGATATGGAAATGATGATAGGAATGTTAATATGTGAAATGTGATAATTTGCTTTGTGAATATTATGGAAAAGTTATTATGCTCATGGAAAAAGGTTCATGTGATTAAAAAAGAAAAAGACATAAATGCACTTACTCGTACTGGGACTGATTATAGGATAGATGACATGCCATTAAGGGTGGCTTCAGCTTCGAGAGTGCCCTTATTCACAATCCATATCTGGTAGTCTAGTATAAAGTAATTGGGCAAATTAAATGAATGAACAGGAAAGAAGTAAATGTATTACTATTCTTATGAATACGTGAATAACTTCCGCTTACTAGGTACGCTACAATGATATGTAAGGAATTGATTGGTATGATTGAAGGGTTTTGATCATGTATCACATACATATAACGCAGCGGACAATAAAAATTTTCAAAACTCGAATCAAAGGATTATACATGTGCCAATTAAAACGAATTTAACCAAAGAAAATTCAGAATTTATACCTTTATAATTTCTTGATTTTTCTTCAACTTTTCACCTTGTTGGGTTGTAGCAAACCACAACAAGTCAATCTTGGATTGTCTCTAACAATATCCACGCGAAGATAAGAGGATGAAACCACTAGGGAGATGGCTTGAACATACCTCAAAGTGCTAGCAATGGTGTATGTTCATATGAGAAGAATTGTTGTTTCCAAAAATTTTTCTTCTCCCAAAAATTTTTCCTTATCTATTTTCTGTCTTTTGCGGTCTTTTAGATCCAAAAGAAAAGTAAAAAAGTAGATCAAAATTGAAAGGAGAAGAATTTGAAGAGGCATGAATAGTGCCATGGCCATTTTGGCCAATATATAGGGAGATTAGGGTGATTGGCATGCTGCTGCGTGTTAGGGCGCAATAGCCCGCCTGGCAGGCCAATCGGCAGGCATTCCAGGCCAGCGGGCCCGCGAGGGCCAACACGGGCTTGTACAGGCCCGTCAACCCCCTCGTGTGATTTTTTTCCACGATCTTATCACAAATCGACTCAAAATAATTTTATTATATTTTGGATCTCATCCTAAGCCATTTTGCTCATTCTTTACATCACTAGAGCGTGTGACCTATTAGGTTCCCGGTTATGTTGGCCACTTAAATTATCAAATAATTTAAGCAAATCATGAGCGGTATCTAGCAACACATCATGATCCCCAATTGATCGGAAAGTCAATGGTTTGACTACGAACCTTTCCATAGACAACAATATGTGCAACTCGTCCTTTCACCATTCTATACCCTACTCGGTTTAGAGTATGGACTATGTGTCAGCTCCCGCTAGACTGACTACGTCACACCTAGCCCAAGTGATTTTAAATCTTGTCACTGAGACTCATTACTCAATTAGATATGTCACTAAAGACCATCTTCATGACAGTTCCACTCTGGCCAAAGATTCTCAAGTAATGATCCCAACAAGAGGCTATGGGTATACTCTCCCTCTATCAGGAGCGGTGAATCCTCTGTTGGCTACCCAATTACCTTCGAATACCTCAAGCTACACCCAATTACCACCCTATGAGCGACCTCTATGAGGCAACAAGGAATGGCGTCAAAGCACAAAATCAGTATCCAAGATATCCTTGAGTACCTCAAGTCTAAGGATACATGCACCATTGCTATGATGAGACTATCATTGACATTTGAATAGATAATCCATATGATTGTCTCATAGCAGGTCATCCAATGTACTTG
>CATIWF010033154.1:0-10180 GCA_949630135.1 Balakata baccata
TGCAGAATTTATTTCCATAACTATTAGGTCATTCAATTTTATTTTTAAAATAGATTATATTATTTTGTATATTTTATTAATTATAAAATATTAATTTCCTTCAAATTAAATTTTTTAATTATAAATATAAAAATATTACAAATAATATTTAAACTAATAATATTATATATTTTTAAATAAAAATATAAAATATATTTCTAATTGCTTTATATGTTATTTAATATATTAAGTATAAATTATATTAAATTTATTTACAAATATAGATATATATTTCTAAAATTTTTATTTATAATTAATTAAAATTTATTATCTTAATTATAGTATATGATTATATGAAATAATTATTTTATTTACTTATACTAAAGTATAAAAATATATATATTTCAAATAATATAAATTATATTTTTATTAAAAATTTTACATTTTAAAAGCAGTTAAATTAATTTTACCGAATAACGGTATCATTCCGCTATCAATCCGTTAACAATTAACAACTCATAATTATCAGTTATCAGGTTGCATTCAAACTCTAGACTAAACAGACCTAAATGTCCTTCATGCTATCTCATACGCTTCTTCCATCTCATACACTTCACAGTTCACTACGATCAAACAAACAAAAAATGCCTAATGCACTTAGCTCAACAACCAACATACTAATTACTCGTTTAATGCTAATTTAGTCCTTTCTCACCTCGTAAACTCCACTATTTACCTCCAACCAGAGTCCTTCGACAATCTCAATGTATATTTGCCACTCAACATCACCTGCTTAATTATTCACTATTTTGCAAATCCTACGTGTTGATCTTTCTGAGGCCAAACTACATTTCCATCAAGAACCCATTTCATCTTAGGCTCCATCCATGGCCGTAGTAGGCGATTCTAGTTATGCTTTTACATTTCATAGTTCCATCTCTTCAAAAGGACAGAATTCTGATTCGAGCAAAAGGGTTTTTGGGCTTCCATTGCTTGGTCGTGGAGTTTCTTGGAATGCAAGGCGGGTCAAGAGCAAACCTATAAGGAACGGGGTTCGTGCAGTTGCAGAAGCAGGCACCAAGGAAGTGTCGAAAAGTTTGGATCTTTTTGGTTTGGATGTGGTGGCAGAGGGTGAGCTAAGACAGAAAGGGTTCTTGGGGATGAGGAAGACAAAGCTGGTGTGCACAATTGGGCCGGCATGTTCATCACCGGAGGAATTGGAGATGTTGGCTATGGAAGGGATGAATGTGGCTAGACTTAACATGTGCCATGGCTCAAGGGAGTGGCATCGTGATGTGATTAGAAGGATCAAGAAATTGAACGAGGAAAGAGGGTTTTGTGTTTCTGTGATGATTGATACTGAAGGGAGTCAGATTCATGTAGTGGATCATGGAGCTCCTTCCTCAGTCAAAGCTGAGGTATTCGTTTGATTACAACTCGGTAATTAGTAGCTAATAATTACAATTAGTGGGAACTGAGTAAGTAGGAGCTTATGATTAGTTTTTGCTTTTGATTGAACCAACTAAATATCAAGCTAGTCATATTTGTTTTCCATTTAAGGTGGCAAATTGAACCCATTAAGTGGTTTGCTTTAATTAGGACGGAAGGAAAATGGTTATATTACTGTCTTACGGTAAATCATGATTATGTTTTTCAAAAAATTAAAAGTGTAAATATTGATTTGCTTTTAATCCTATTTGAAGAATTATAGATGATCAAATGAGATTCAGAATCAAGTTTGCTTTGATAAGGGCAACATCATTACGTGATTTAATTTGTTTATATATATGTTGAGTTGGGATGGTTTATTTTGTTTGAAAGAATAATTACAGCTTAAGAAAAATACGACTTTGCTTAAAAAAAAAAGGAAGAAAAATATGACCGCTCTGTTTGTTCATAATTATTAATTTGTTGTTCCCCTATGGCTTCAGGAAGGTTCAATTTGGTTGTTTACTGCAGAAAAGTATGAAGGTTTTCTTCCATTTACAGTTCAGGCGAACTATGAGGGGTTTTCTGAAGGTAATGGAACATCAATTGCATATTGGGTCATGGATTTTTATCTCTAAATGCAAATAGCAAATGTCAACATTGTTAAATTGATTGACAGGCATTATAGTTGGTGATGAACTGGTTATTGATGGTGGAATGACAAGCTTTGAAGTAATTGAAAAGATCGGGAATGGTTTACGCTGTAAGTGCACAGATTCTGGTGTGTTCATGCCTCGAGCCAAATTGAGCTTTTGGAGAGAAGGGAAGCTGGTGGAGAGGAATTATGGACTGCCTACTTTATCAACAAAGGTTAGTTTCGTATGATTCTCTTCTTGTGTTTGTTGGCTTCAGTTGTTGCTTTTGTCCATAATTCTTAGGATTTGTTTTCTTCAATGTCTCCCTCTAATGTTTCAGTGATATTCACTTCAAGAGCTGCACAGACCATTCGAATTCTCAATAGTAGAGCTGAGCACAGATTTCTTTAACTAGAACCAAACTGAACTGTACTATTGACTTCAACATAATGAAATCGATGCAGGTTGAACATTATCATGCTAATGTATTCTTGTTTACCTTCTTATAGGATTGGAATGATATCAAATTTGGAATTACTGAAGGTGTTGATTTAATTGCCGTCTCATTTGTAAATGATGTTGATTCTGTTAAGCATCTGAAGGACTATCTTTCTGCCAATTCAATCAAGTGAGTGGAATTCACCAAGTTGCTGCTGCTATAGTTTCCTTTCCTAAGACTTTTAGATAGACAACTTTTAATGGTTTCTCATGTGTGATGGAATTATTGAATGTCATATATATTGTCATAACAGATCAATAAGAGTATTAGCAAAAATTGAGACTTCGGATTCTCTTCAGAAATTGGAAGAAATTGTAGAGGCTTCTGATGGAATAATGGTGGCTCGGGGTGACCTTGGAGTGGACATCCCTCTTGAACAGATTCCATCAGTTCAAGAGGAAATAGTTCATATTTGCAGGCAATTAAACAAGCCTGTGATTGTAGCTTCTCATCTTCTTCAGTCAATGGTTGAATATCCTACCCCAACCCGTGCTGAGGTACTATATCACAATGTCTCTTATGATTAACATTAGTCTGGTATTTCAATGGTTGAGTATCTATCTTGTAGTGCAGGAGGATTGAGGCTCAAATCCTGATAGCCTCATCCCCTTTAAGAATTTCCCATATGTGGAAAAGAAATGAAAAATAAAGTCAAAATAACTTATTGAAAGTCCATTTGATTGATCGTCTTCTATGATGCAACAAGGTGGCAGATGTTTCTGAAGCAGTAAGACAGTATGCTGATGCATTAATGTTGTCTGGTGAGTCAGCTATTGGATCATATGGACAGAAGGCTCTTGCCATTTTGCGAATGGTGAGCACTCGAATGGAACTATGGAGTCGTGAGGAGAACCGACAAAATAATCTCCATGAATGTCAACTTGGAGAGTCATTGCATGATCGCATTGCAGAAGAAATATGCAATTCTGCTGTTGAAATGGGTAAATTTTACTTTCATTTCCTTTCATTGTCTATCTACTAAAGGAAAGAAAAAAGGTCACATCCCTTCCAATGGATGACCAAATGTGGGACATGGATTATTTTGAAATTGCCAAGTTAAAGATATACAAACCATAAGCTGTTAAGTAAATGTGGACATCACCAAAGATATGCTATTCCTTATCTCTCTTCTCCTTATTACACAATTGTTATATTTGGCTCTTTCTGCAGCAAACAACCTGGGCGTGGATGCTATCTTTGTGTACACAAAGCATGGACAGATGGCTACACTGCTATCTCGCAACCGCCCATATCCTCCTATATTTGCATTTACTGATGATGCTAGTGCTCGGATGGCTTTGAATCTGCATTGGGGAGTTACTCCCATGCTTGTCGATCTATCGGATGACATGGAAGACAACGTCTCAAGAACCATTGATCTAATGAGAAGAAAAGGAGGGATAAATGAGGGAGATGCTGTGTTGATTGTCTCAGATTTAACTCCAACAAACACAAGTTCAACAGCATTCCAATCAATCCAGGTGAAGACAATTGTTTAAGGTGACCTTCTATCTTCATAAATCATAGTGGTTACTGCAAAAGAAGTTTGTAATATATGTCACTCGACTATTGGTTCACTTGTGATCTTTTGGCAATGGACACCATGAGAAATGTAACAGAGAACAGCAGTTTGTGAATAACATTTGGAGTCAGAATTTCCTTCTTGCTTGCACATTATTTTCAACTGATATTTCTCTTATTATTCCAAGGTAGAAGTGTTCCACTAATGGCAAAGGAATCTATTGAATTAACAAATTATATATTTATAGGTTTGCTTTTATTTTCTTAGGATTTATTTTATAAGATTTTATCTTCCTTAATTTTAATTTTTTATTTTGCGCATAAAAAGCAAACTATGGGGTGTTTGAGATTGATATTAAGTATGTTTAGAATTTTTTTAATTTAATTCATTGATTTTTTTAATTTTTAAAAAATTATTTTTTTTAAATTTACTTTTGAAAAAAATACCTATTTACTTGTTTCTGAAAAAAATATATATTTATTTATTTTTATCCAAAATCAGTTTTCAAAATTCAAAAAAGTTAAAAATATAAAAAAAATTTCAAAAAGCATTTTTCCATACAACATATCAAATGGATCCTATTACAACAAGTTTATTTTCTTATTAAAATGTGTTTACATATATTAATACAAAATTATCATTCTTAAATATTACATTAAATATTCTTTTGAAATTCTTTGATTATCACAATGTTTAAAGCTAATATATTTTTCAAAAATGTTTGGTGGAAAAATTTTAAATATTATAAATAATTAATTTGGAAATTTGATTTTGGGTATGGAATTTTTTTTGTTTCAATCTTATGTAGACTGCAAATGCAATTGTGTGGGCAACTCTCACTGTGACGTGACACGTGACTCAACTTCTAAGCCACATAAACCACCCGATTCACGCATCCTCCCCCCGCGCAAATTAGCTCCGTACAATGGTCCTTCACTAAAATATACCAACTGGGTGACACCAAAACAGAAACCTAAAGCCATCATCTTTCGTCACCATTCTTTCGTTTCCTTCCTTCCTTCCTCTGCACTCTACGCTCTATAGTCAAAGAATTACGTACACGATTTCAAGCTTCGAATCATTTAAAGCTGTGATGCCAAACAGGACTTAAAGGAAAATGGCTTCTTTTTACTTGCTCAAATCCACTTTGTCTCCGATTTCCGTTTCACATCCCAATTTTCCCGGAAAATCAAATTCCACGAAAGCAATCCTTAGTTTGAGAAGTTATAGTAGCAGTCGCTCGAGAAGATACGTCCACAGGCCAAAGTTTAGAGTTAGCTGTTCAGTGCAAGAAGGAGATAATCAAACCAATAGTAAGTTTTTTTATTTTTGCAATTTTCTGATTTCTCACTGATGGTTTGTTATTCTCATAATCGGAAATTTGTGTTTTTTCAGGTGAGGAACCGCCGGAGTCGTTGTTCATGAAGGAGTTGAAGAGAAGAGGAATGACTCCAACTTCATTGCTTGAGGAGTCTACGAAGAGCATTTATGGAGTGGAAGATGAAATAAAGATAGGGGAAGAGGATAGAGGTTTCTTTAAAAGAAACGCAGTCTCAACTGAATTTGATCAAAGCCTTTCTAATCAAAGAGAGCGCTCCATGGCATTGAACAGTGAAGGCCTTGAGGTTATTGAGATTTAAAAGTTTTGTTTCACTAATATAGTTCATTTCTGTCGAAATTAAGGTCACTTGAACATAAAATGGTCATAAATTTGTTTGTGATGCATTGGATATCAAGCTACCAGTCAAATCTTTTTCCAGGATTGGCATTCTAATTTCACTTCCAAAGAAGCTTAGTAACTTCTTTGGATATTCATTTTCTGATTATAAAGCGTTTCCCTGACTTTGAGCAGTTGCTTTCTCAATCATTTTTATTAGTTCCTGAACAGTTGTGCTTAGATTTTATCACCTTTTTAAACAACTTGTCTCACTTGACAAGTGTTCGAAGTGTTCCCTTTTGCTTTCTCTGTCATGTTAATTTTTAGGACGAAAATCAGAAGAATAAAACCCAATGAAGTCGAAATAGGAAGGAACAATTAACAGCATATGCGTAATGATTGAAAAATTTGAAACCTTTTGATTAATTTGCAATAAAACTGCTTCTTGAAAACTTGTTTGAAGGATATTAGGTGTGTGTTTTGACTTGGAAGTTCACTGATGAATCGACTTTCTTTACAGAGGTATTATACTTGAAAACACAGGAAAAATGAAGAATATAATCTGAAAAAAATGAGATGGTTAATTTGTTCTTTTACTAATCAATGTATATTGGAAAGGTTGTCTGAATCGATCTTTAAAATTATGTTAAACATTATTGTGCAGATTGTCCAAATACTCTTTCTAATTGAAATTTGACTGTATAAGTTTAAGTTCTGTGTATATTTGAAAGGTGTGGTTTTATTTTGCTAGCTAAGTTTCTTGCTTTCTAATGAACCAGAGACATTTGGATACTCAGTCATTGAAGTGTATTATGATTTGGTCCATATTTCTGTTGGAACTAAGCTTGTATTCCTTTTGGATTGGGCATGTACAGTCGCAGCAAAGTTACATTTTCTTTTTCTCTGTTTCAGGGTTTAATTCCTCGTGCTAAACTTTTGCTTACAATAGGAGGAACATTCTTCTTAGGATTTTGGCCATTGATTCTCATTACCATGGCATTCTTTTCTGCACTCTTCTTCGTAAGTTTTAGTTCTTATCTTTGAAGTGTTACATGTTTTAAGTTTATAAAGTGCATTAAGGATGCCAAAAGATAACATTTTAAAACAAAGCTAGAGCTTCATTTAAGTTACAGAGCTGTTATGACAAGCTATACACTCAATTATATTATGGGAAAATATCATATTTTTTAGGTTCATACTTTGTTAATTGTAGTTACATATTATTCAACAGTAGGAACTAGCTATTTTCTGAAGGTGGTCTAATAATAAGGTGGTGCATTGATTTGGAAGTTGGTGGAACCGTGGAAGCTATCATCATGAAATCTATTTAAAGATGAATTTAATCAGGAGTTAAGTTTGCATTGTTACTCATTTACTCTGAATAGGAATAACTTGGCCATGAGACCTACCCAGATTATGTTCATCAGTGAGAAAGAAAGACGGGAAGGACATTAAAGAATAATTCGGTGATAATCTTTGTGAGTCAACACGTCCTTTAGGCAAGATTTAGATAATGCAATGAACGCCACAATATGGCAATTGAAAAATAATATAAAATTTTCTCCAACTGCTAAACAGAGTGCTGCAGTGATAGGGCTAGGATCTGTACCAATTGGCATTTGGCTGTTTTGGTTGGTGTTTGCTGAGGTGGATATAGCAATAGTTGACTGCTGGCATGACTATTATTTTTAACAATGATATAGTTTGCTAAACTAACAGTTAAGAAAATTGAACCAATGAGATTAAAAACATTCACCTCATGGCATCTTGTTCATTATCAGAATCACTTCTTGGCAAAAGGTACTTAATTTTTGTACTACTCACTGGCCTGGATGTACGTTAATCAACGCAGAAAATAAGTAGAGAAACCAATATCTTTGACTAGATTTTCTTGTTCTTTTATAACTAAATTCAGTATTGTTTCTATTTAGGCGTATGAATGTTTGTAAGATTACTATTTTTGGAAATTTGATGAAATTTTAGCTGAAGAAGTTGAAGCATTCATGTGGTCCTACAAATTATGACTTGGACCGTAATTATGTTACTAGCTGGCTTCTCACTTTGTCATATTTTCTTGTACGTTGGCTAAACATGTTTATGTTCCATCAAAATCATATTGCTTGTGTGCATAATAATGATTTGCTAGTGTTTGATATAAGTTGATTACCAAACCCTTTATTCTCATTTTCTTTTTTCTAACATTTGGCAGTATTTTGGACCGAACTTTGTGCATGACGCAAGCAAGACACCTATCTTAACACCGCAATATGTCGATCCATACGAACTTCTGGAAGACAAAAGAATATCGCAGATAGCTCCAAGTTTAAATTGAAGGGAGAAAAGAAAATGTTTCTACAAATGCCAGATTCTTAAATCTTCCACGGATTTCTACAACTTTTTGTATTCTTCTTCCTCGGTAATTCTTTCCCTATGTAAATACTTATGTTATATCTATCGGCAAGAACTTCTCTTAGCAGCTTATATAGTCTGGCATCTTTCATGCTATTTTCAATTTCCAGTTTTTTTGGTTTGCTTGGGGAGGCATGAAAGATGGTACAGGCTTCAGTTCTGTTTTCAAAGATTTAAACTCCAAGCTATAATTATTGCCAAGTTATTTTCCTCGATAAGGAAGAAGAAAAAGATATTCACCATTTTCTAGCATTCCTATCTTTATAAAATAGAAAAAAATAAAAATAAAAAGGAAAATGATGAATATGTTCAAATATGCATAAATATAATTATTTAAACATATTGGTATTATTATATAGATATAATTTAATAATAATTATTAGTCTAAGCATGTAGTTTTTTTTAATTAGAAAGAGAAGATATCTTACAAATATATTTAAATGATCCAAAGAGACTGCATGTTACATAATAGGGAATAACTATTTCATCGCATTTGCTATAAAGGTTAAATTAGAGGATTTAAAATTAAAATATCATTCTCCCAAAAGCAAGCTATCTGACCACCTAAGCTAGGCCTAGTCATAAATTATTATTTATTTATAACCTATAATATAATATTTTATCATTAAATAACAAAATGGCTAAATTTGGATTTTTCTTTTATAAATTTGACGTGAAAATGTCTGATTTCATAGATAACTTAAATTCTTAAAAAATTTTAAAGATATGAAATGATAGTTTAAGCTTAATTGGGAAAATGATTTCAACTTGATAATTTCCGAAATTTTTTACAATAACAGAAGTAAAAGAAGAAAGTGAACTACACTTCAACTTGTTCAACAAATCTAATTCGTTTAAAGGTTGGCCTGATAATAGTAGACAATTTCCTTTTATTTTTCTGTTGGTTTTTTGAATAAAGTCTCTTTCTTTCTTTTTTTTTTTCTTGATATGCATGCATAAGGAAAAATGGATTTAGTGAAAACCAATGGCTGCTTACCTCATTAACCATTTATTATGTATGCTGAATATAGTAATAATATTAATTCCTAGATTTAGCAGTTTTTTATTTTCAAGAAAAGAAAAAGAATATTTGATATAAAATATGATTCGTACAATATTTAATTTTAGAAAATTATTTTTTAAAAAATTTAACTTTGTAACATTCACAATTATATTTAATTTTAAAAAAATTCTATTTAAATTATATGAATTTTTATTTTTGAAATAAATCTAGTTTCAGCAGCACGAACTAAGTCTCATAATCTAACTGGTACTTATATGGATTGACCGAATAAAATAACTGGTATTAATGTGAATTAAATATGCTAACCGAATTAAATATATCCAATTATAATTGGATATATTTAATTTAGTTAGCATATTTAGTCTACTTCAGCGCCAATTATTATATTCGGTCAATTCATGTAAGTTGTAATTAGGTTTGGAGACTGACTTTTTGCTACGAAGCTAGATTTTCTATTTTTTTTTATAAAAAAAAAGTCCAATGAATTAAATTAAAATTATTTAAAAAAAATTCAAAAAGGAAAAGGAAAATCTAATATTTAATTACAGCTTAATCTGGTGATCTTGTGAGTGTTATGTGATCTACTGCTATATAAAACACCGCCAAATAAATCAGAGTTCCAAAATTTTCATTTTAGTCATTCCTTTCACACACAAAATTCCCCAAAGCTTCATTTTCTTTCAAGATGATAGAAACTGATGATGATGGTCACTCTTATTTATTTACTTATTTATTATTTTATTTTCCCTCTCCATTTTCTTTCATTAATTACTTGTGAATTTTGTTTTTTTGCTTATTTTAACTTTTTTTTTTCTTTATATTTCTGAGTCTAATAATATATTTAATTTGGTTTATGTATGGTGGTGGTGGTGGTGGTGAAATTGGAACATTGATGACAGCAAGTGCACACATAATCACTTGCATGGGCAACAGCTCAGTTGGGATGGATGCCTGGCATTCTTTCTCTTCTCATTTTCTCTTTAATTTCTGGCCTTTCTTCTCTTCTACTTGCCCATTGCTACCGATT
>CATIWF010033170.1:0-13757 GCA_949630135.1 Balakata baccata
CTTCTTCTTCTTCTTCTTCTTCTTCTTCTTCTTCTTCTTCGTCTATAAAATTTCTTCTTCTTCTTCTTCTGCTCCTCCTCTTCCTCCTCCTCCTCCTCCTCTCTTTGATTAATACTCCATACTAGTACCTTAGAGATTTAATAAACCGTTTTCCCTTGCGGGTTTCTTGAATCCTCTTCTTGTGGACTTTATTAGAATCTTTTCAACTTTGGAAAATGGTGGTTTACTATGCGATGCGTGTATGCTTCCTTAGACTTGAGGTGCTTAAGGTTTTCTTGGATAATGATGCTGACACTTTGACATCTTTCCTTGTTACTTTATTGAGGTAGCTTATGGGGGATGATTGGATGCAGACTGAGGTACTCTAAGATAGTTGAGTAGCTAATAGAGGATTCACCACTCCTGATAGGAGTGTATGCCAATGGCCTCTTGTGGAGATCAATACTCCGGAATCTCTGACTGGAGTGGAAATGGCTTGAAGAAAGTCTTCAAGTACATGACTATAGAGTAATGAGTCTCATAGACAAGAACTAATATCATTCGGATTAGGTGTGACATAGTCAGTCTAGTGGTAGTTGATACATAGTCCATACTCTGAACTGAATGAGACATAGTGACGTGAAGATAATTTGCACGATGCACTTGTGAATGGAAAGGGTTTGAAGTCATACCACTGACCTTTTCGGGCAATAGGGATTATGATGTGTGGCTAGACACCACTCATGACTTGCTCAAATTATGTGATAATTTGAGTGGCCAACATAGTTGAGAACTTATTGGGTTACACGCATAGAAGAATGTGATGAACGAGTAAAATGAAATTGGATCTTATCCAATTTAAAGAGAGAAAATTTTGGTTTGGAAATACCTGGGATGTGAAAATATTAAGGTCGAGGAACATCGTGAGATCAAACTGGCAGTGCATAATTGCCTGTAGGTGGATTTGCATACTGGTGGGACTACAACGCGGCCTGTGTGCACACGCACTGATGTATGTGCACTAGTGAATTGGAGGAGTCTTACATCATTCAAATGGGCTCAAAAGAAGTTCAAAAGCCCTTTGAGGTGATCCAAAGTGCAATTGGTTGTGTTCCAAACCAAAGGAGGCAGATTTGGAGCTTTGAAAACTAAATTGGGCTTAAAGTACACAATCAAGGTTATGGGCCAACTATACACAAATGGAAGCCTAAAGTGAAAATCAAGGGAGTCTTTCATGAAGATTCAAGTCAATTAGGCTTAATTACATGATGTCGAAGTCCATCAAAACAAGTGGACAGATTTAAAGAATCATATGCAATGCATGTGCAACTTAAGGGATCATGTGCAAGGCATGTGTACAACTTATGGGCAACCTTGGGAAGCATGTTAGCCTTATTATTTGGGTTCTAATATGTTATTTTAAGCCCAAATACATGCAGTCCAAGTTGTATAATCAGATTGTATCTACTTTTCCTATTTCTAGTAGTTTTCCTTATTTGTGTAGGATTTGGTTTATTAGTTATTATATTCATATTTTCAAGGGATTAGATTATATCATCTCTATCTTTAAGAGATTTAGATAAGATTAAATGTAAATCCCTATCTTAAAGGGATAAGAAGCTATCTTTTAGGGATTAGATTTGGATTAGCATTAGTTTTCCTTTTCCAACGAGGGAACTAACACTTTGGGACTATAAACAGTATCTAGGCTTGTAAACTCATTATCTTATGAATAAAAATGAATTTGAGTGTTTCTTCAATAGGAAAGGCTAAATTGCATCTTTTATTTACTTTTGTGAATTGCTAACTTATCAAGTTATCTTGCTTGTGGCGTTTCCTATTCTTATTTCCATATAATCTTGGTTCTTGCTACTTTGTTTAGCTTGGGTCAGATTCTTTACATTTATAATTGTGGTTCTTGCCACTTGTTTGGTTTAGGTCATATTGAACCATTGATCACCATAACTTAAAGGCTTGTTTCAAGCGCCTTAACTTTGTTGAGGTGTTTCAAGGCGTGTTCTTGGGATTTCGCATCACGCATGGCCTACGCGCTACAATCAGCCCACATGAGGGGCTGCCCACTGGCCCTATGTCCCCCTTAATCCCAATCCTACTCTAATTTGGTCTCTATAATTCCTAGGGTTTTAGGAGACCTATAAATATGTATTTTTTGCCAAAAATTCTAGCAGCCATACTTAGAGAAAATTAATTAGAGAATTAAATTTCTTCTTCTTCTCTCTTTGATTAATTTCCCATACTAGTAGTACCTTGGAGATTTAATCAACTGTTTCCATTTCGGGTTTCTTGAATCCTCTTTGTGTGGACTTCACTAGAGACTTTTCACCTTTGGAAAATGGTGGTTTACTACAACGCACTGAAAGCCATAAGTAAACTTGAAGAGGAAAACAAAGGTAAATTCCTAAACTATGCTGATTGAGTTAATTAGTTATGAAATTCATAAGCGTTCCATGGTTTGGGTTTTTAAAATTTTAAATTATGTTGTGCTCATGTATGTGATATGTACCAAGAAACCCAACATAGTGGAGGTATATGAGGTTATATATGAGGTATATTAGTCAATTTTGGCTTCAATTTGAAGAGAGAGATGAAATAAATGAAGAAATATGGAAAATAAATGATTCACTCCAGTGATAAAGTGGTTCACGACCGTGAAGGTCGGGTTCTGGATAAAGTTTTTACTTTTCAAAGGCAGTTGCTACAATAGACCTTCATGTCCGTGAAGGATTTTGTTCATGACCGTCTCATTAAAAAGTTTTTACATGTTCTTATCCTTATTTTCTCCACCTTTTCAATTGTCAAAACTCAAGAACAAATCATACACACCCAAGAACCCTAAAAGAGTGATTCTTCATGGATTTTTGAGTGATCAAACACCAAAACCAAGAGAGAAACCAAAATCAAAGTAAGATTTGAAGGACTTATTAACATAAGTAAAGAGTTGGAGGAGAGAGAATTTGCAAGCAAGGGGAGCATGGTTTATTTGCATGATCAAGACTATTTTCTTCCATCAAGTGGTAAGAAAACACAGGAACTCCATCTCTTTGTTATGATTATGAAGCTATATGAAGAGATTATGATGTTTGGGTGAAGAACCATAGAGGATGGGTTATGGTGGAAGAAGGGGTGATGGGTTTTCATAAGGAAAGAGTTCTTTGAAGTTGTTAGAAATGAGATACCTGAGATTGAGGTAGAAACATGCATAATAATCATAGTTTGGGGAGCATAGGTTAGTTTTACATTTTTTGCTATGCTTCCATAGAGATAAATTTTGATATATGGATGTGTTTGTGATAGGGAAACAAGGAGAAGAGGGAGCAAAACACCAAGGGGAGTAGAATAGCTCCTTAGTTGTTTTGGTCAAGCTAGGATAGAGATTTGTACATATTAGCATTGTTATTTGCCCTTGAACATGTTGAAATGCATGTAAATGATGAGATGAGTGCATAAATGGTGTTGAGCATACTTGTTTGTTATGTAATGTAATATTATAAAATATGAAAGCATGACATGGCATGTTAAAAGTTAGAGAAGTTAATTCGATTATCTGAATAGGTATAAAATGTTAAATGAGCATGAAAATGGCAAATAAGCTTCAAAGTGTGATTTATATGCATAGCTTGGGTTGTAAAACTTGGTTGTGAACCTAAATTGTGCTGATTTGAGTTTACGTAATCTTGAGTATGATAGTGTTAAATGCCCATGAATGATTGTTATGTGTTTAGGAAGTGTTTAGAATTGGAATTTTGGCAAAATTTGATCAACGAGTTAGACTCTTTCACAGCTAGCTTCACAACCAAGCTAAAAATTGTTATGGCCATGAATCTTGATCTAGTGCCTTTCAGGACCAGGCTTCATGCCCATATGAAAAATTCATGGTTGTGAAGACACTATTCATAGCAAAAATGAACCTTGTTAAAATGATGTTTTTGTGGGTCCAAAACATGCCTAAATGTTTGGTGAATGATGTCACATAATGTGTAACGTGATGGAATGTGGAAAATGGAATTTAAAAGGAAAATACACGATTTAAATGCCCATTTCTCTACCTAAGGACTACTTAGGGTAGATGGTGCACCATAAAAGGGATAAGCGATACGTAACAATGAGATATATGATTGAGGATTAAGGTGACTAGCTCTAGACTGAGTGCTCTTGATCATGGTACTCTTATTTATTATTATACTTGGTCAAGGTGGCTTAAACTCGAGTATGAAAGCACCTGATTTGAGAGCTCGGATAAGCACATATGTTATAGTAATTGAGTAGAGTGACTAGCTTAGACGACTGCTCCTACTTCACACCCTATATCTGGCCAATCCAGGAATGAAGCTTGGATTATTTATTGAAAAGAAGAATAAAGTATGTTGGAATATTTAATAAAGACATATACTTAAGCAAGAAACGAGATATGGCAATACATAAAGAACATGAAAAATAATATGACATGAACGTGAGTTTTGCATGAATTTGATATATGATTTCTATATGCTCTATTTATAAGTTTATTTATACATTTGTATGCCATGATATATTCTATGCTATGCACTTGTGTGTGATTGCATGGGAAAATTTCAATGCTTATATATACCACTAAGCTAGAGATAGCTTAGCATGGGTTTTCTCATGCAAGTTCAAGAGCTTGTAGATATTAGAGTTGAAGTTGAAAAGAGAAGACAATGCCCATATCTAGAGATGACATATGTGACTCGTTTTGTGGGTCTAAGCTATCATATTTTGTATTATGTATAAACATGCATTTCGGCATTGTGATATGGCTTGTATAATGATAAAGTTTATGATGTATATATAGAGCATGTATGAGGCTTTAAGCCGTAAACCACATAGTTGGCAAATGGAAAAAAACAATAAGAAAATGAGATGATAATTCTAATTTAACCGATATTAGACGAGTACAGATAATGATATTCTGCTTATATAATTGGATTATTCCTGCTATAGGATTATATAATGGGCATAATCATGTTATATAGGTGGGGCGCCATAACTAGACTAGCTTTATGGGAAACCACATTACCCTCGATGTTGGTCATCTTCTTGAAGACCCATTTACACCCTATGGGCTTTATCCCTTCGGTTGGGTCAACCAATGTCCATACCTGGTTTTCAAACATGGAATCCATTTCTTATTGCATGGCCTTCAACCATTTATCATATTCTAAACTCTTTAGAACTTCTTCATATCGAGTTGGTTCATAATCCTTTATGAGCAAGATATCATTCTGATTACTTATGAGAAATCCATTTCGCTTAGGAGCATAATGTGTCCTACTAGATATGAGAAGATCTTGTGTATCAAAAGGTGTATTTGTTATTTCATCTCCATGAATAACACACGCGGGTTCAAGCAGTTGATCTGTCTACTAGAGCATCTTGATCTTCTTCAAGTTCAATCTTGCTCCCACTTTCTCCTTTAATAATAAACTCTTTCTCCAAGAAGGTAGCATGCTTTGAAACAAACATTTTTTGCTGCAAATAATTGTAGAATTGATATCCAATCGTTTTGTTAGTATATCCTAAAACAAACATCAGCCGGATTTAGCTTCAAGCTTATCTAACATTGTTTGCAGATAACCCCATACTTTCATGTGAGAAAGTTTAGGCTTCTTACCTTTGCATATCTCATATAGAGTAGTATCAACTGTCTTAGAAGGGACTCCATTTAATATATAAACGGCAATCATTAATGCATAACCCTAAAAGGACTTTATAGAGTTCTGCTAAGCTCATCATTGACCTCACCAAGTCTAATAAGGTTCGGTTTCTCCCTTCAGCCACACCATGTGTTGTGGCATGAAGGGTGGAGTCCATTTGGATAAAATTACATTATCCCTGAGATAAACTTGAAACTCTTAGCTTAAATATTCACCACCTCGATCATATCTATGTGATTTAATACTTTTGCCCAGCTATTTCTCTACTTCACGTCTGAATTCTTTGAACTTTTCAAATGCATCAGACTTATATCTCATAAGATACACATACTCAAATCGTGAATAATAATCAATAAAGGTAATGAAGTAGGTATAACCTCCTTGGACATGTACAAACGTTGGGCCACATGCATCTGAATGTATTAGGCTCAATGGCATGTTATCCCTTTCTATTAAAGGTGATTTTTTCATCATGCCTAATAAATAATATTTGCATGTGTCATACGATTCATAATCAAATGACTCCAAGCTAACATCCTTGTGTAGCCTATCATGTGCCTTTCACTTATATGGCCAAGGCAATGATGCCATAAGTAAGATGGTTTCAGTTTATCCATTTTAATCCTTTTAATATTATTATCGATATTGAAGACAGAACCAAACATATCAAGAATATACATTGCAAAGAGTTCCAGTTCTATAAAGAATATCATTTAACATCATAGATCAATCATTACCACTAGTAATTAAAGTAAATCCATTTATATTCAAAGTAGAAATAGAAATAATATTCTTAGTTAAGGCAAGAACATAAAAGCATTGTCTAATCATATTACAAGCCCACTAGGGAAAGTCTAACTTTCCCATCTTAAGTTGTATACTATTCCTTAGGCCCTGCATATCAGTATATATGTGTGAGCCACATCCGGTATCTAATACCCATATGCTATTACTAGAAACAATATTAACTTCAATAATGAATGTACTTGAAGTAGATGGGGCATCTGATGCCTTTTTCTTTTTCAAAGACTTTAGATAGGCCTTATAGTTTCTCTTCTAATGGCCATCATTGCCATAATAGAAGCAAGCCCCTTTTGAAGTAGTCTCTTTGGCCTTTTTCTTCATCACGCCTCCCCTCTTGTAATCTTATTCATCATATAGTTAAGCATGAATTTTGCATAACTATCGAGCAAGCTGGTTAAAATTAAGTCTATACTTAATTTGTGGTCCATCATAGAGCCCAAAGTACCTAGCCTTTCAGTATACCTATTCATCTTCAGCGCACGTTGCATTGGAGATGTCTCCTCAATTGTCTTTGAGCAGAAAAGCAACTTTGAGACCACGAACCTTGCTTGCTCATCAAAAAGCTCCATGAGATGGTAGACGTATTGGCATTCATTGCCTCATGTTGCTTTTGAAGCTCTAGCGACATAGAGGCAAGAATAATATAGCCTGCCAGCTCACTATCATCTAGATGCTTTCTATATGTCAAACGATCATCATCACTAGCATCATCAGTAGGGTGGGAGGGAAGTTGCTCATCTAGGACATAGGCTATCTGCTCAATCTTAAGAACTATTCTCAAGTTTTGTAGCTAGTCTAAGAAGTTTGGCCCATTAACTGATTTGACTCCAAGATTGAACACAAATTCACATTTGAAGACATAATGATGACTCTAACAACCTAGATGAAAAATAGATAATGGTAGAGAACATACATGAATGTATGATTATTAGGTCTTTAATAAAATGTATTATGGGTCTCACTATTTTATTGCGAACTCTAGACCTCACTATGTACTCGAGAGAACCAGTTGGAAGTTCTCCTAGGTCAACTCAACAAGCCTTCTTAGGTCAAATTGGTAGGTATCTGATCCATACCAATTGCATCTTACATGTAACTACCAAATTGTGCTATCAACTGATTGATGTGTGCACAAATCATTGGGCTATCAACTCTTGGTACGTGCACATCTCATGTACACACACCCAACATTGCCTCCAATTTACATTAACCTTGAGTCAGCTTAACAAATCAATGAAATTAGTTAAGACCAGCTCATTAATCATGAAATTATATTTCAATGGTTCGACCATATTCGTATAGAGTCAGCTCAACAAACCAGCATCTAAAAGAACTCTAGTTCTCCCCATATTAATGGAAGGCATTTGTCTTAATTATTATTTATTAAGGGATTTTGTTAATTTTAGTCTCACATGTTATAGCATGGATAATAATATCCATTCATCATATAGACATACATTTGATAGTTACAATAACTATATGACATGATTAAGGACAATATAACATCAATCCCTCGAGCCATGGAAGGATTGATTAGGTCTAACCTAGGTATATGTATGAATTACAATACATAAAAATATAGAAATGAAATTTTTAATTTTCTAAGTCTTCTTGTGAAAGGTGCCAACTCCTTTTGCTTCTTGTTCTATCTTAGTCCTATGCAATCTATTTACATAATTCAAAATAGAAACCTCAATTTCGAGAAGAGAAATACAAATAGAGAAAGATAAGGAAAGACATGGAAACGTAGGGCCCTATTTACCAATTTACAAAATAAAAATTCATGAATGAACAATCTTATTGGTCAAGTCTATAATGATCCATCATGCCATCCACATTCCCCTAACATGCATTCTCTAATGCATTAAATAGAGGCAATTAAGAAAACAACATTTTGGATTCCATTTGAAAAATCAGTTTCAACCATTGAACCAAAATTGGATTTTCGGTCTTAATATGACATTCCCCATATTTTCATTATTCAATCATATTAAATAATCATATGTATAATTAGAAACTCTTTCTAAAAGGTAATTATACTATTTAGGCAAATAATCAATCAAATCAATTTTACCTAAGATTGCCAATTCAGTTACTTCCATATTTATATGTTATTTCCAAATTGGATTTAATTCCATAATCATATCAAAATTTGAATTCCAATTATTCCAGAAAATTAATTCTCAACTAATTTTATATTTATGATGCCCAAAATAATTAAATAATTCAATTATTAATTATATGCTATTATTTAGTCATACAAAATTTAAATTTCAATTCTGTCCATTAATTCTATAATTAATTCCCAAAATTCCAGAATTAATATTCATCTATTTGGGCATTTATAGATCAACTCAAGCAAATCCAAATTGAACGTGAAACCATTATCATATAATTGTTTCTTAGGCACAAAAACATAGAAGGGCCAAAATTAAACTCTCAACATGATTTAGAACCCTAATTCGGCACCATAGCATATATATGAATTTCAATCACACAAACCCTTTTGTATCAAAATTAATTGATTCATTAGACTCAATAATCATATTAGAACATGTCATGAATAAACAAAAAAAATTAAACTTGAATTAAACAGTCCAAAATAATTTTCAAACTAAAAGAGTCCAAATTATCTTTTTTATGCATCTTCAATTAAAATCAATTATATGATGCATAGGGTGGCTCTAATACCATTGTTGGGATTCCCAAACATATCTCACACATCCATAGGCAGCGGAAAATAAAATTTAATCCCAAACCGTGAATCACGAGACTAATTAAAATAAAATCCCTCATAAAATCAAATTGATGCTAATGCCTTCCATTAATATGGCAAGAATTAGAGTTCTTCTAGAGTGTGGGTTGTTAGGCCCACTCTACAAGAATTCATTCAAACCATTGAAATAAGATTTCTTGATATTAGGGTTGGCCTTAACTAATTGCTTTGGCTTGTTAGGCAACCCCAAAGTCAATGAGAATTAGAGGCGATGTTGGGTAATTGTACATATGATATACATATATCAAGAGTTGATAACCTAATGATTTGTGTGCACATCAACAGTTGATGGCACAATTCGGTAGTTATATAAAACGCAATAACAAATTGACCTAAGGTGGCTTGTTGGGCAACCCCATGGTCATTCCTAGTTGATATTGGATAGTTGCATAAAATGTAATTGGCATGACATACCTACTAATTGACTTAAGGAGGCTTGTTGGGCAACCCCAAGGTTATTCTTAGTTGAGATTGGATACCAACCACTAGGAGAACTTCCAACAGGCTTTCTTGTATTCATAGTGAGGGCTATGGGTTCGCAATAAAATAGTGGAACCATTATGCTTGTTTATAAAAGACCTAATAATCATGCATTTAGTATATTCTCTTCAATCTCGTTCTTTACATCTATGATGTTAGAATCATATCATTTAATGTGAATCTATGCTCAACTCCAAGTCAAACAAATTGACAGACCTGAGCATCTTTAATTGTCTTAAAATGAGGAAGGTTCCCAAAAACTGTAAGGTTTTCCTATGTCTTGGAAAATCCATTTTCCTCCTTTCCTACTAGAGATGCCTATGTTATGAACAATTAGCATACAAGAAGTATTTGGATGACAATGAATTGTCTCTATGTCATCCAAACTTCAAAATAGCATGGAAATGGATGAAGAAACCATTATGTATCATCTAAGGAAGATGGATAATGAGTAAGCTTACATTGAGAGATATGAGATATCTAAGTTGCTCTTCCACTCCAAAATAGAGGGGAAATCTCCAATGCATCATGTATTGAAGATAAATAGGAAAAGGCAAGGAGACAGCCTAAAAGAAACTTGCTTCCATTATGGCAAGAGTTACAAATGGAATGGGAATTAGAAAGCTTACTTGGAGTCTTTTAAGAAGAATAAGACATTCGATGCACGTTCTATTTTAAGTATTTTGGTGATTGAAGTTAATATTTTTTCTAATACATAGGTATTAGATACCAAATATGGCTCTAACATATACATGATATGTAAGATTTAAGGAACAATATATAGCTCAAGTGGGAGAGAGACATACATCTTTTGGCTATAAAGTAAAAGTTGTGATGTGGAAATCCAAGAACACGCCTTGAAATTTTTTCAACAAAGTAAAGGCAAACAAACCTTTGAGTTATGGTAACCAACAGCTGCAAATCTAACCCAAGCTAAACAAATAGCAAGAACCAACATTACAAACGTAACAATTTCAACCCAAGCTAAACAAAGTAGCAAGAACCAAGACTATAAGGTAAAAGAATAGCAAATGCCACAAGCAAAAATACTTGATAAGTTTAACAATTCTTTAAAGTAATTAAAAGACACAAATCAACCTCTCTTAATGAAAAACACTCAAATTCGTTTTTATTTATTAGCTAATTAGTTTTCATGCCTAGATGACTATTTATAGTCCTAAAGTGTTAGTTTCAGCCTCTCCCACTTGTACTACACGAATTTGGACTTATAACAACAAATGGAAGCCCAAATAATAACCCCAACACGCCTCCCAAGGTTTCCCATAAGTTGTGCACATGCCTTGTACATGATCCCTTAAGTTGCACATGCATTACACATGATTCTTCAAATTTGTCCACTTGTTTTGATGAACTTGGATATCTTGTAATTAAGCTCAATTAACTTGAATTTTCATGAAAGACTCCCTTGATCTTCACTTTAGGCTTCCCTTTGTGTATTGTTGGCCTATAACCTTGATTATGCACTTTAAGCCCAACAGCATTCAAAGCTCCAAATCTGTCTCCTTTGGTTTGGAACACAACCACTTGCACTTTGGACCACCTCAAAGGGCTTTTGATCTTCCTTTGAGCCCATTTAAATGTAAGAATCTTCCAATTCATTGATGCAAAATAGCTCTTCATTTGCTATCCATGCATAAATCATTCCCCCTTTCCTGAAGAAGATTTGTCTTCAAATCTTTACATACATCAAAAGGAAAATGTTCAATACAAAGCAATGAATAATCATAAATGTTAGTAAGAAGCTTTTTCTTCACCTCTCTATCTTCCTTGCACAAATTTGCCATTTTCTCTCCTTGCACTCCACTTTCATTTTGATCACTCAAAAACTGTTATTGTTCAATTCTATCTATAGTATCATCATAAACAGCCTCAATTCTCACTTCAATCTCACTCTCTTCTGCTCCCTCATCAAGCTCACCCTGTTCATGGTCTTCACTCACCACTATGAATTCATCATTATTAGCTACAATTTCATCTTGAATGATGTTTTCACTCTCAAATGTAATTCTCTCATTAACACTAACATCATTAACTTCTTGTAATGGTGATAAGGAATCTAGTATGAACACCATTTAGCTCCTCATTAGCTTGACTTTTGCCACCATCTTCAGCTTTAAACTTAGGAACAACGTCAAAATCATAATGAAAAATTGATTTTTGAATTTCACACCTTCTTGGAGAAGGATTCTTCTTTTCAGGCTCTCTCTTCATTCTCCCACCTGTATATCATGGCACGCATCCTGTCCAGTTATTTTTGAAATTCACTTTACGAAGATGCTTTGTCTTTCTTTATTTCTCTTAGTCTACCATCATCAAAATGTTCAAAATAACCTTTTTCCTCTTGAGACCAAAACTTTCCAATGCCTTGAGGTTGAGACTCCTCTCTTGATCTTCTTATATTGGAGGTGCTTTGCTGCCTCAAATCATCTAATTTTGTGGATTGCTTCTTCATTCGGTTTATTATTTCACCCATTTTATCCTCCAATATTTGAATGTAAGATTGAACAACATCCATTGGCACATAGTCACCACGTTCCTCATGCCCACTTCTGCCTCTTTCATCTTTAATTGACATTACTATATAGCTGGAAGAAAGGATTAGAGAAATAAAGTCCTCACAATCACTCCCTCATGTGTTTCACTCAAATAGAATACAAACCGCTTGTTTTTCACTCAATGAAATGGCTTTTATCCCCTGTTGAGCTCCCCACTCTTTGCCTTTTACCATCAAAGATTGTTTTCAAAATTACAATTAAGAATCAGAAGTCAAACCAAGTAATATGCAAATGATCTATGCTAAGAATTAACAATGAAAACCTAACAAGGATGAATGGGACAAATACTAGATGCAAACTGATATGTAAGGAAAATATAAATATAGAGCTATACACGGATGTAAAGATGTGTATGCTACTGATTTTTATTCAATACCTAAGAATGCAAATTTAGACTTAACAAATGTAAATAGAAGCAAAAAGGATAGAAGACAATAAATGTTTTAAAGAGTGCAAAGAAGTACACAATATGGAAAAATTAATAGAATTGGTTTCCTCATTATGTGTAGCCGATTTTCCTCCTATTTAACCCTTATGCAACCTTAAATATTCACCAATCAGCAAGAATTCGAGGTATTTTGATAGTTACACTCAATTCACAATGATCAAATCAATTGTTCAACATGAATGCCACCCGAATTCATAAAGTTGCAATCTAACTCGATCTCAATGAATTTTGGGACTGATTGCTATGAACAAAGAAGATAATAATAGTATCCAACAACCAATTCTCACAAGGGTCCAATTTTGGAACTTAATCACCACAATTTTTCAACTAAAATGGTCAATTCGAATTTTTTTTATTTTTTTTATCAAAAAATACTAAACAAGAGTTTTTGATGCAAAATAAGAGTTAATTGCACCAAGGAGACATAAACTTGAAACTTTACTACTATGGCCGGAATTAATTACAGGTTACTTCTATGGACAAAATTTTAAACCTAACTAAATTAATGACTAGAAAGGAATAAAGGATAGATATTGATAACCAACCTCAAGCTCTAATACCAATTGATGTGGAAACCCAAGAACATGCCTTGAAACCCCTTAAAAAAGTAAAGGCAAACAAACCTTTGAGTTATGGTGACCAACAGTTGCAAATCTAACCTAACCTAAACAAATAGCAAAAACCAAGATTATAAGCATGAAGAATTCGACCCAAGCTAAACAAAGTAGCAAGTGTTAGAGATATGCCCAAAAGACAATCGCCTTAGGCACTTAGTGTACACATTCATAAAGTCATTCTTTCATTATATTAGTATTCATTTGCATATGAATTGATATAGATTTTAAACTGATTAATGAAAATCCATGATATGAAACATAGCATGAAGAAAATCATAATGGGATCATGATAATGAGATTCCTATCATGTGTAATTATGTTAGTATCTAAATTATCCCTACTCATAGGATCAACAAGATGAGACATTGTTGATCCGGATAGACA
>CATIWF010033171.1:0-26903 GCA_949630135.1 Balakata baccata
CATTTTGAGCATATGAATACATTAATTCATAGTCCTCATGTCAAGGAACATATATCCGGGTCTTTTTCCCAAAACCGAGTTGTGGGACCCACCCGAATAATCCTCTCAAAATGGCTCATAATCACATTTTTTTCCAACAAACCTAACAAAGTTATGTATGAGTGACATTTGTGATACATGCAAATAAATTTCATTTTAATATTATAAAAATAGTGGTACACTTCCATCTTATTCCATTTGAAAACAAAAGACTCCCAAAATTCATTTCCCACTTTTGTTTTCTCCAACCGTCCATCTCATCTCATAGGACCCAAACCATCATGTGTAGATTTCCTCCATTTTCTTACATTTTCACTCAAAACAAACATCATTTTAGCAATTATATGTAAATAGAGTTTGGACTTTAATAATAAAAGATCTTTGAAGAAGTAAGTTATTTTTCTCTTGTTTCAAGTGAACCTGAAACTTTTGTGGAAGACTATCGGTTTAGCCATAATTTGAAAAACTTGGATTGAGTGTATGACTCATATGTATAGTAAGCGGATAGATGCTAGAGCGGAGCGTAGCGATGAAATATATAGCTGCCCGTTTCCGAAGATGTAGGCACATTGCTGAACCTCTTTAAATCATGTGTTCTTTGATTTCTTTGTTTTTGCTTTATTCTTGCTGTTCCGTTTTCATTATTTCTCAATAGGTGTTGCATGAAGAATTCGAGGTTTAGAGAAGAATAGACTATTGTATATTGAATTGGAGTGGATAAAAGCAAAAAGGAAGTTAGAGCATCCCCAACAACTTACCTAATTCATTCTTTATCTAAATTTAAAGAGTTTTATGTCTTTCAACAACCTCCCTATCTTTCTCCTTTCCTATTTCACTCTCTAAAATTTACATTATCTCTCTTCATATTTAAAAGCCACTAAGAGTTATTAAATAATATTTTATTAATTTTCTTTTCTATCTTTTAATCTTTTCTCTCTCTTCATTTTTTTTCTAAATAGTTTTATTAATAAAAAATAAAAATGTAGAGTGAAATAAAGAGTATTGTTGGAGTGTATATAATTTTGAAGACAAACTAAAATAGGAAGTACATTTTTTTTAATATAATAGAAAGTACGATAAAAAGCATTGTTGGAATGCTCTTAAAGTTTAGAAGGATTTTGGAAAAGGTTCTTAAAGTTTAGAAGGATTTTGGAAAAGGTAAACTCCATCTTCTTCTGACTCTCCAAATGGTAGAGAGCTTTCATGCCATCCTCTTTATATTTTCGACACTTTCCTTCTCGTTTCTACCTTAATCTTTCATTACCTTTATCATAGGATCCATGCTCTTGGGGTACCTTTTGTTGGGTTTGTGGTGTGATGTGTTGGAGCCAAAATGGGTCGCAAAGCTTGAAGCAAGAGGAAACAGTCTTTGCATATTAGCCAAAGCATTCTTGAATAGAGTATAAACCTCATATTTGTTTGAAAAAAAAAATTGTTTGTACTGTGTGTTCCATTATCTGGAATGAATGCATAACACCGATTATTCTTGAGTTGACTTCAGCATTTGGTTTTTTGTACAATGTCATCCAAGCCGGCGCCATTTGCTGTAGGAAGAGGGATAAATTTGGCTTCATTTTGCTGGAGACGACATCCTTTTCTCTAAGTGATAGAAGGACAAAAGAGTTCGGACATTCTGGAAGCGCTTTATTATATTAATAATAGATTTACTTTTATTATTTTATATTCTTAAATTATTTCAAATGTTTTAAAGTTTAAAAAAGAAAAATTATTATAATATTCTGCTCACGAGTTAGCAAATGACACGTCACACACTTCAGTAATTGGAAAAAAAAAAATTTAAAATGAAATTTAACAAAATCAAAATTAGAAGATTCAGTTAAACAAATTAAAAGGATAAAAACATAGTCAAATATTTTTTTTAAACGATCTGAGAATGAGATTTTCCTTTTGTTAGGTAAAAGCCCTTTTTTCTTTCTGCTATATATTGGACCTTACAACCTATTTGACAGAAGGCCTGTATGAAACTTGGAAAGAAATTCGATAAAATTTCATAGTTTACCGAAATTTTTATATTTTTATTTCTAGTTTTCTATTTTTTCATTTGCACTGAAAATTATTTAATTTGTACTGACTTTTTCAATTTTCATTTTTAGAGAGAGAAATAGTTTTTATATGCTGTAATTTTTTAGAAAATTTTGTTCAAAGGCGACGATGAAGAATAAAATGAAGGAGAAATTTGCTCGATTTGCTTAGAGATAATAAATGAAGAAAATTTGTGTGTGGCACTTCCATTTTGTGGAAATATTTATTATTATCGTTGCATTCAACTATGGCTTCCTAAACATAGCCATTGCTCACTGTATCATCTTCATGTTTGAGATCATTAGAATTTAGATTATTGTATATATTTGTTTATTATTCATTAATTATTTTTTATCCTTCAAAGATATATTTAAAATATGCCCAAGGTATATCGGACTTTATAATCTTTGTTTACAATTGTTTTAGGCCGAAGGTATTCCTGAGATATACCCAAGGTATGACCAAAGTATACTGGATTTTATAGACTGTTGTCCTAAGTATTTTATGTTGAAAGTATGCCAAAGATATACTGGATTTATGCATTTATTTACTACTATTTTAGGCTGAAGGTATCTCCAAAATATACCAAATGTATACCTAAGGTATATTGGACTTTATATTTTTTGTTCACAATTGTTTTAGACCGAAAATATCTCTAAGATATACTCAATGTATGCCTAATGTATACCTGACTTTATTGCACTTGTTCACAACTGTTAGGCCGAAATTATTCCCAACATATATCTAAGGTATGCCCAATATATGCTCAAGATATATACCTAACTTTATAGCATTTGTTCATAATTGTTTTGGTCCCCGAAATATACCCAATGTATACAAGAGGTGCATGTGTAATTATAGAAAGTTTTTTTTCTATAAAATTGAAAAAAATATTGAAAGTATGTAAAGTTGAAATCATTTTCATTTTTTTTTTTGTATTTATGAAAAATGCCCAAGAAATTAGGGGAGGAGAAGAAATTTTAGGACATTTTGACTTGAATTTTATTGGTAGCAAAACTTATTATTTATTTGCAAAATGGTACCAATAATATTACTTAAAATATTATTAGTACCAAAACTTATTACTTAGTTATAAAATAGTATCAAAATTTCGATTTGTTGCAATTTGATACCTAAGTCAAAATTCAAGTAAAATAAAATGATATATCAACTTGTTAGTATGCCACGTCAGCTAGTCAACATGCCATGTCAGCTTTTTTTATTATGATTTTGACTTGAATACAAAATTGTAACATTAATGAAAATTTTGGTATCAAATTGCAGCAAATCAAAGTTTTTGTTTCATTTTGTAACTAAGTGATAAATTTTGGTATCGATAATATTTTTAATCCCAACTTAGGCAAAGAATGCATTTTTGACAGTCATATATATTCATGTTATATTTATATTAACTACTAAAAATAAAACAGTTAAATGTTGTATAATTGAATTAGTTTATGAAGACTGAAAAATAATATATACATCCAATTAAAAAACTTGATTAGGATATTGTCTAATTGATAAAAAAAAAAAAATCATTAAATATCCCTTGTTGAGAAACCTTAAAATTAGTAGTACAGAGATATTTTTAGGAATCTACAAAAGAACTAAAGCATTATGAAATCCTAAGAAGAGGAAGCAGTTAAGACAAAGAAGTAACTGTTGGATTCTAGACCACCCATTTTCTTGGAATCTAGAATATCTGTCTTAATATTAAATGCATGTCTTTCTATTTTTAATTTTTCAGCAACAATTTTAACAAACATGGTACACGTGGCTACTCTTGTTGCCGTCCATGAAACTGATTGAAAACAACCTCTGCCTTCTCTTCTCATTCTCTATATATATAAGCAATCCTTCGATTGCAGTCTGCTCCCATTCAAACCTCCATTCTCTTTTGGGTATCTGTGCTTCTTCTTCTTCGTTATTGAAGAGAGGAGAAACAGAGAAAAAAAAATGGCGAAGCAGCCGATTCGGTTGGTGAAGATGAAGCCCAAGACATTTGTAGAGGTTGCTCCATCGCTTATTGATTTCCCATTGAGGCCATCTTCTAATATTTCACCTAAGTTGGAGACTATTAGAGAAGAAAAAGCTGAAGACCATGAAGATAAACAAGACCACCCTTAATCACTAAGCATAATGGTTTTTTTTTTTCGTTTTAAGTATTCAGGCTGGTCGGGTAGAACTCCACAATAATTACAAAAAATAGTAAAATACTCCCTTATGAGTTTAAAGATAGGTGCATATACAGAGCTTGAATGAAAAACTCTAATTTCTTCTTTTTAAATAGTTTTTTATAGAATATTTCACTTTTCGTAAGATCAGAAAGTCCGAAAAAGTTTATGTTAATATTAGTGTATGTATTAGAGTTGCATGTGTACTTATATTGTAATTTTGACTTAATTTTATTATGATTATGAGTACGTTTTTCGATCCTTAGTATCATTTCCATTATATAATAGAATTTATAACTTCAATTACCATATGCAATTAAATTAATTTTGAAGCTGACTTATTTTTTTTAGGATAACATTTGTAATTTGAATCATAAAGATTTGGAAAATGATTAATCCCCATCAATATATAAAAGGAGAGAGTGTATAAATTCAAATTAATATATTTGAAAAAACCAAAATAAAAGCGTTGATGGTAGCTAGTCCTATGTTATTTTCTTTTATTAGTTTTTTGCGCAATAATATTAATTAATTAGTTATTTTTTTTCTTTTAAGTCTGTAGTTTATTTGGGTCTTTTTTATTATTTCTCTTTATGAATTTTTAGATCTAAATTTTCTATTTTCTATTTTTTTAATTTTTTAAAATAAAATAGAATAATGCAATTTAAGCTTTTGGTTATAAGAAGTATTTGGTCTCCTCGTATGAAGGTTGTATTTCTCATATGAAAGATTGAGTGAATATCCCGTTGAAAGTCAGATTAATGCTCGTGGTATGTTACCATCATCCACTGTTTTCATTGAAAAAAAATCATATTCTAATAATTTCATTATACGAATTTCATATGTATATATTATGTATTTAAAAACTATATAATTTTACACCCACAAGCATAGTCTGATAATATGTGCATTTCTTAACTTGAACTAGGTCTCAAGTTCGAGTCTTTTCTCCTCCATTTATATATATAAAAAAAACTATATAATTTTATATACAATTAGTTGTACAAATTTTTGGAAGCGAAACAAGTTTTGAATTGATGGGAGTTCTAAGTCTCGTTCGAAACTAGAGATTTTAAAATTTTTTAATTTGACCGAAACATGCAATCACATTTTGTATGACATATAAATACATTTTACATGTTAATTTTGAGTATTTATCCATAACTTTTACAAATCATATTTATAACATTTATGGATAATATCTATTTGCCAAGATCATCCTATAATTTTTAGAACGAAATAGGCAAATAAAAAGGTCCGAACAAATCTTTTAGAACCAAGTTCACCAAATATACAAATCAAGTAAAAACACAAAAAACTTTAGTTGTATTTGATGAAATTCCTTTGCTAATCCAAGATGTATAATCACTAAAATTCTCATTTTTATGCTCTCTTTCTCTATTTTTCTTCTCAAGAACAAGATGATTTTTTTTTTCTTTATTTCTTTCTTCTTACTTCTTTTTCTTTTTTTCTTCCTACGATTTTTTCTCTCTACATACCTTGCTCCTTTTTTCTCTTCTTACTTATCTCTCTCTTAAGTTTGTGAAAAGGCTCTCTTTGGATAAGTAAAAACAAAAACATTAATAGCTATTCAAATAATAGCTAGGCAAGTGGCAAAGTTTCATTAATAACACATTAATGGTTTAATGCAAGGTGGCAAGACAAGTGGCAAAGTAATGGAAGAAGGATGGTGGAAGAAGTAAAGGTAAGGTGGAAGAAGTAATGCCACATGAATCATGATAATTACTTTAATATACCATTATGGTTAATTTAATTAACAATTTAATTAAATTATAATAATTTTAATTAACAATTTAATTACAAGTATATTGGAGAAATAATTAAAATTAATCAATATTAATTTTAACTCAAATAATATAAGTGATCATTTCTAATTTAATTCTTAAAAATTAATTTCCATATCGTAAATATTGACTAGCCAAATAATTTAATTTGAATGTGACTTATAAGATCAATAATTTTATCAGAATGGAAATATAATATTAACTTATTAATATTATATCAGACACAATTTTCAAATTTATAATATATCTGGACACATTAAGTATCATTTTGGAATTTTTCTCTTAATTATCGATAAAATATTGAATTTTATTTGACCTCTATATCATAATATTAAGTTCTCTTGTTATAATATCAATATTGATTATAGTCACAACGTGTCAAATCCTATTGGTCAATATACTAATTAGTGATAATTTGCATTCTGATTAAAATAAAACTTATTATTATTAGTTTAACTAATAATATCGATATTACATCGAATAAGTTATATTTCTCTTAGCTAGAAATTTATTTTATCATAACCAAAATATCAACTCTATTAGGATCTTACCCTGATGTTGCAGGGTAACGAATACTACTACTATTAATCTCTTATCTCACTACATAACTAACTGTGGTGACTATAAGTCAGATTATCAAGCATGAATAGTCTAGTACAAGGCAAAAGCACATCTACAGCCACCCATGAAAGGACAGTTTTGACACCTCAAGTAAAAAAATTTCAAATCATAAAAGATTCATATATTATGATCAAGATAATGACTGTTGACATTGAATACTAACTATGTAATTATTATCAGACGTCACTATTCGGTATCCTTAACTCTTTATGAACCTATTGGTTTATCTAGATATCACTATATCATGGAGAATGAGATTCCATCTCAAAATAAATCATGTGATAATGTAGAGGCTCAATGAATGCCCAATTCACTGTTCTTTTCTGGTTATGAACATTTTTAAGATTATCTTTTATCAGATATATTTATCTCATTATTATCAATAACTTGATAATAAATTCATTGTAAATAATCAATGGATTGTATATTTCGTAGTATAATGTAACTACTACATTCATAATATAATCAACAACTTGAATATTTTATTTATTATTATTGTGAAATATACACGTGTTTATTATGGTATATTATTTAATATATAAAAAGAAGTGATGAATTTATTATCAAGTTATTGATAATAATGAGATAAATATCTTTGATAAAAGATAATCAATGGATTGTATATTTCATAGTATAATATAACTACTACATTCATAATATAATCAACAACTTGAATATACATTCATAATATAATCCACAACTTGAATATTTTATTTATTATTATTGTGAAATATACACGTGTTTATTATAGTATATTATTTAATATATAAAAACAAGTGAATATACTAAGGCCTACAGACATTGATAACAAACTCTCACTTGCACTAGTGTCATTCACTACAGTATCCAAGACCTATCTTTTGAAGATGGTGGTCTTACTGTACTTGTGTCATAGGCCTCGTGAATGGATTAGCTGCATTGTCAGCTGATGAAACTTTCTGCATCGAGATATTACCTTATCCAACTATTTCTCTAATTAAATGATAACGTCGAAACACATATTTCAAGTTCTTGTGAGACCTTGGTTCCTTAGATTGTGCAATTGCCTCATTGTTATCACAATACAAAGGAATAGAACTATGAATAAATGGAACCACATCTAAATCCATTAGGAAGTTCTTCAACCACACAGCTTCTTTGGCGGCATCTAAGGCTGCAATGTGTTAAACCTTTGTTGTAGAATTAGCAATGGTCGTTTGCTTAGAACTTTTCCATACTACTACTATACCATTCAGGGTGAACACATGCCTTGACATGGACTTTAATTCATCTTTATCTGATTGAAAATCAGAATATGTGTATCCAACCATACTCAGATCATTTCCTCCATAAACTAAGAACAATTTTTTAGTCATTTTCAAGTACTTAAAGATTGCCTTGACTGCTGTCCAGTGCCCTTCACCTGAATCAGACTGATACCTACTAGTCAAGCTAACAGCCAAGGCTATGTTTAGTCTAGTACACAACATAGCATACATTAGACTGCCTATACCTGAAGCATACAATATGCTAACCATTCATGCTCTCTCTTTAAGAGTTTTGGGACTCATCTCCTCATAAAAATGCACTTCATGCCTCACAGGTATTACACCTCTTTTGGAATTTTCTATCCTAAATCATTTTAGGATCTTTTCCAAATAGAGGGCTTGAGACAGTCCTAATATTCTTTTAACTATATCTCTATATAACTTAATATCAAGAATGTAGGCTGCTTCTCTAAGTCTTTCATTCAAAAGGTAGATGATAACCAAACCTTTATGTCAGTTAAAAAACCAACATCATTATCCATGATTAGAATATCATCAGCATACAAGACTAAGAAAGCAATCTTGCTCCCACTAAATTTTTTGTACACACAAGCCTTATTAGAATTTTGAATAAAGTCATACCTCTTTATGGCACCATCAAAATGCTTGTTCCATCTCCTTGAAGCTTGCTTAAGACCATAAATGGATCTATTAAGCTTACACACTTTGAAACTATCTTCAAAATCAAATCCTTTAGGTTGTTCCATATAAATTTTTTCTTAAAGAAATTCATTGAGAAAAGTAGATTTGACATCCATCTGTTATATCTCATAATCATAGTATGCTGCAATGGCTAAGAGTATTTGAATACTTTTAAGTATGGCTACAGGAGAGAATATTTCTTCACAGTCAATCCCTTCCTATTGGTGATATCCCTTCGATACAAGCCTAACTTTATAAGTATCAATATTCCCTTCAAAATAGAGTTTCACTTATAAACCCATTTACAACTTATTGAAACTATTTCTTCAGGTGGGCTTACAAGTTCCCAAACATTATTTTGGTATATGGAATCTATCTTAACTTGCATTGCTTTTTGTCACTTAAGAGCATCAATGTTAGACATTGCCTTCTCATAAGTTACAAGATCTTCTAGTTGATCATTATTGTCAAATAGAAACAACTCTTGGTCATGTTCAACAGTAAATCCATACCATCTAGGAGGATATGAAGCTCTTTCTGACCTCCTAGGAGCTAAAATGATATCCTTGGTCATCTTAAGCTCAATTGGCTTACAAATCTCCATTTGTTCAGCCACTTGAATTTGTTTTTCAGATGACTCTTCATCCTAAACTATATGTTTGCCTTTGCCTCATTCTTTGAGAAAATCCTTCTTAAGAAAAATGGTATCTCTACTCACAACAATACTTTGGTCATCAAGTAAATAGAAATAATATCCTAAATTATTTCTAGCAGCAGCATATTTGACAAATCGGTCTTTAGTGGATCGTTCCTTTAACTTATCTGTATTTTGCTTTTTAATATATGCAGAACAATCCCATATCTTAAAATGAGATAATATAGGAGTTTTATCAGTTCAAATCTCATATGGAGTGGTATCCATATATTTAAAAGGAACTCTATTAAAAATAAATAACGTTGTTTCCAAAGCTTATGTAACACACTCTTACCCCACTTTAAGCTAACAAGGTAAGTGGCCATTACCCGTTTAACTATATTGATTAAACTACTTGGATTTTTTTAAACATCCTTACTTTTAATATTCTTTTATTTTATATCTTGAAATAAAACATTTATCTTGACACCAAAATATTATATTTTATATTGTACTTACATGCCCCAATATATACATTTCATGATAAAAATCTTTGGTAATATATTACAATACTTTATCAAAATATACTAAAATTAATTTAGAGTTTTAAGCTGTTGTCCGTCTGAATTTCCTTTTTCTTTTGATAAATATTTTAATATTCCAGAACTTTTGAACCTATGCGAGAAAAATTTAGTCGCTCTAAGCTAATAATTTAGTGGTACTTCACAGGATAAAAATCATACATAAGATACATTCATAAATTTTATACATGTCACAACATAATATTAATATCATGAACAATATTTCACTTATATTCACAAATTAAATATGCCATGTAATTTATCTTGAAAAAAAAAATGCAATATCAATCTTTCATTATCTTTATTTATACTATTTTCTTTTTACTATTTTTAGTCAAGCCCCTAACACACATGTCTGAACTTATTAATAAGAATATAGGGATTTGTCATTCCCGGCCTTTTTATAATATTGTCATTCCCGGTACTTATATTTGTTGCCATTACTGGCTTTTTTTATATTACAATTTTCGGCTTTTATTATTTTTATAGCGCGTGTTTCTTTTTCCCTTTATTGGCATGCCAACCTATTCTCTATTCTAGTTCAAGACTAGGTATGTTTGGGCTTCAACTTAATTATTATCAACTTCGGATTATTGACATTATATGTACTCTTATGAATATAGGATGCCCATATGTACAATTGAATATCAAATAATCAACAATTATTATATGCAAAACATGCCATATAAACAATCATATGTAATGATTATAATGCTCCTCTACCCTTTTTTTATAACTTCATTTCTTCCTCTCATTATCTCATTTAAGTTCATATTAACTTAATGTCATTTTTTTTTTCATTTAGAACAACCAAAATAGCCTCATCCATTTCAAGTCTTTTTCCATAATATTCAATATCAAACTCCATGGTCATCTAAACTAAATTCCAATACAATCCAACTCAGTCATACACTTTTTTCCCATTCCAACACAATATTAAAACAGGTTCACAATTTCAAGCAAAACCCTAATATAACATTTCCAATCACAACATCTAATCACAAAGGTCTTAAATACATGCAATAAGGCTGAATTTAAGAAGAATAAACTCACTTTGATGGATCTCCAAGCTTGGCCAAATTTCTCCAAAATTCTTCTTCATTTTCCACTATAACTCACTTTTATGGTAGAATTTATCTAATTCTTTGGTTTCTCTCTCTTAAATTCTTCCTTTCCACTCTTTTGGAAGCTTGATGGAATAAAAAATGGAGGGTTTGGTTGGCTAAAAGGGAGAGGAAAAGAACTAGATGGTGACTTTTTGGATAAGTGAAGAAAATACCACCAATTTTGACCTTTATACTAAGTTAAGGGTTTGTGGGTCTCACTAATTAGTTTAATCTCTCTTTCTATTGGTCAATTAATTTAATTAAATTTTAATTCTGGCAAATTTTTCTTGTGTCACAAATTTTATATTTCTTACACATTTTTCCCTAACAATTTCGGTAATATCAATTTTGTCCATAGGGTAATTTTTTTTTTATTTTTCCTAATTCTTCCACCAATCTTTTAATTCTATATCATTAATATCATTACTTATTTTTTCTCATAATTTATTTTTTTTCATGGGTCCAAATTTAGACTTTGACCGGACTAACGCGACTATGGTCATGTGCGATCAGAGTCCAAATCGCTGGACATTACAACTTATCCCCAAAAGGAGATAGGCAAATCAATATAACTCATCATACTACGTACCATGTCTAACAATGTACGATTCCTCCTTTCACTCACATCATTTAGTTGAGGTGTGCCAGGTGGAGTGAACTGTATGACAATTCCATTTACTTTGAGTTAGTCATTAAATTCAGTACTTGAATATTCACCACCTCGATCTGATCGAAGTACTTTAATATTCTTTCCTAATTTATTTTCTACTTTGGCCTTATACTCTTTAAACTTTTCAAAAACTTCATATTTGTATTTCAATGAATACAAATACCCATATCTAGACTTATTATCTATAAAGGTAATGAATAATCAATAACCTCATCTGGCCATTTCCTTAAATAGTCCACAAATATCAGTATGAATTAATTCAAAAAGGTTTTCAGCGCATACCATTTGACCAGAAAATGATACTCTAGTCATTTTTCCTTGCAAACATGACACAAATAGAATCATTAGAATGAGAATCTAAACCTTTTAGAATTCTCATGTCTACCAAATTGTGGATCTTTGCATTAGAAATATAACTAAATCTTAAGTGTCAAACTCGTGTCATACTTGAATCATCATACTTAGTTTGATTAGAATTGTCAGTTATATTGCTCAATAATAACTCTTTATTATTTATCTTATTAGACTTATCATAATATAAAAAATATAAGTCATGATATTTGGTTCCAATGCCAATAAGATTATCATTAAAATAAATGTAACACACATTTTTGCCAAGCAAAAATTCATAATTATTGTTTGTCAAAACGGATACAAAAATAATGTTCTTATATGCATTCAGAATATACAAACATTCAATAATAAGATTACATGATTGTTTAACAAAATTGAGATATCTTCCACTTGCTTGGCTACAACTTTTGCTCCATCACTAAGAGTGAACTTTATCTCCCCATCATATAACAACTTTCTGTGCCTTAAATCCTGCACAAAGGAATAAATATGAGCACTTGCTCCTATGTTTAAGACCCAAGCATATGATGAGTTAAAAGAACAATCATAATTTAAATTCAAAAGATGAGAAATTCCTGAAGAATCTCTAGTCCCTTTGCCCCTAGTTTTCTCCAAACTACTTAGATAAACTGGACAATTTCTCTTCCAATAATCATCTTTCTAATAGTGGAAGTAGGTACCTTTATCAGCCTTTGGTTTAAGCTGGCCTAAAGCTGGAGCTTTTGCCTTTCTCTTATCACAAACTTAAGAGAGAGATAAGCAAGAAGAGGAAAAAGGAGTAAGGTAAGTAGAGAGAAAAAACGTAGGAAGAAAGAAAGAAAAAGAAGTAAGAAAAAAGAAATAAAGAAAAAAAAATCTTCTTGTTCTTGAGAAAAAAAATAGAGGAAGAGAGCATAAAAAGTAGAATTTTGGTAATCATATATCTTGGACTAGCAAATGAGTTTTATCAAATACAATTAAAGTTTTTAGTCTTTTTGCTTGGTTTGTATATTTGGTAAATTCAGTTTTAAAATATTTGTTTTAAACCTTTTTATTTGTCCATTTTGTTCTAAAAATAATGGGACGATCTTAGCAAATGGATATTATCCATAAAAGTTACAAAATATTATTTGTAATGCAAGGTGGCAAGGCAAGTGGCAAAATAATGGAAGAAGAATGGTGGAAGAAGTAAAGGTAAGGTGGAAGAAGCAATGTCACATTAACCATGATAATTACTTTAATAAACCATTATGGTTAATTTAATTAAATTATAGTAATTTTAATCAACACTTTAATTAAAATTAAAGTGGGAGAAATAGTTAAAATTAATCAACATTAATTTTAACTCAAATAATATAAATGATCATTTTTAATTTAATTCTCAATTAAATTAATCCCGACATCGTAAATGTTGACTAGCTGAATAATTTAATTTGAGTGTGACTTATAAGATCAATAATTTAATCTGAATGGAAATATAATAGTAACTCATTAATATTATATGAGACACCATTTCCGAATTTCTAGTATACCCAGGCACAGTAAGTATCCTTCTGGAATTTTTCCCTTAATTATCGATAAATATTGAATATTAATTTGACCTATAGATCATAATATTAAGTTTTCTAGTTATGATTCCAATATTGATTAGGGTCACAGAGTGTCAAACTATAGTGGTCAATATATTGATGAGTCATAATTTGCGTTCTGATTAAAAGAAGACTTATTATTATTAGTCTAACTAATAATATCAAACTTACATCAAATAATTCATATTTCTTCTGGCTAGAAATTTATTTTATCAAAATCAAAATATCAACTCCATTAGGATCTTACCCTAGTGTTGCAGAGTAACGAGTCCTACTATTAGTAATCTCATGTCTCACTACATAACTAACTGTGGTGACTACGAATCAGATTACCAAGCATGAATATTTCAATACAAGACAAGAACATCTCCACAACTACCCATAAAAGGACAGTCTTAACACCTCAAGTTAAAAGATTTCGAATCATATATTATGACTAAGATAATAATGGTTGACATCGAGTACTAACTTTGCAGTTATTATCAGGCGTTACTATTCAGTACCCTTAATTATTTAAAAACTCATTGGTTTATTTAGATATTACTACATCACAAAAAATGAGATTCCTCCTTAAAATAAACTATATGATAACTTAAAGGCTCAATAAATGCCCGATTCACTGTCCTTTTCTGGTTATAAATATTTTTAAGATTATCTTTTACCAAATATATTTATTTCATTATTATCAACAATTTGATAATAAATTCATTGTGGATAATCAATGAGTTGTGTATTTCATAGTATAATATAACTATTACATTCATAATATAATCAATAATTAGAATATTTTATTTATTATGAATGTGAAATATACACATGTTCATTATGGTACATTATTTAATATATAAAAAGAAGTGAATGCATTAGGACATACACATCACTGATAACACAAATATCATCTTTGTAATGTTAAGTCTTATACAAAACATTGAGACTCATTAAAAAAAAAATGACAAAACAGAGTAAAGATGAGATTAGTCTACTAATGGAAATGAGATTGTGAGTAAAAGAGGGAAGACGATGAACAATTCACTTGAGGATAACAATTGTACCTACTCAATTTTTTAAAACGTATATAATAATATGTGAATTTATATAATAAAATTTACTCCCTTAAAAGATGTTAGATATATAATATATAAATTTTTGTACCATTATTTTATAATTTTGTCTCTGCCACTGCCCATAATAAGTACCAAGAGTGGTATTTCACTGATGGCTCAGACCCCCCTGGAAGGGGGCCTTATTTGCCTTCCACCTAAGCTGTGCATGAAAGGCCCAAAGCCAATCCCAGGGAACAGTGAGGCTTCAGAGGGTCTTTCTGTCCAGGTACAGGTAGTACGCATCTTCACAGACATATCTATTTTACCGAGCCTCTCTCCGAGACAATGCCCAGATCGTTACGTCTTTCATGCGGATCGAAACTTACCTAACAAGGAATTTCACTACCTTAGGACCGTTATGGTTACGGTCGCCGTTCATCAGGGCTTCGGTCGCCAGTTAGAAAAGAAAAATATTCTTATTAAAAAAATAAATTCTTAATTTTCAAATATATTCTTATTAGATATTAGTAAAAAATATTAATATATATAATATATTCAAAATGCTCTATTGTCTTACACGACAGAAAGTTCATTTATATACAATAATTGCATCGTAGCGGGTATAGTTTAGTGGTAAAATTGTGATTCATTCAATTAATTCTAATAGTGAAGGGATCTTTTGGCTGATATTCCGGATGAAAAACTTTATTTTTTAAAATGATTTAACCTTTTACCCTCTTAATGCAATGAAAAATTAGAGGAAGAATATACTGCCCATAATAAGTACCAACTGGTCACTTCTGCTCAGGATTAAAAGGTTTCTTGCCCTAAGAATGGCTATATATATAGTTGTCATACTTTCTGTGCATATGGCTTATACTGTCATGTTTTTCAGCAAATTCAACTGGCCCTAAATTCTCTCTAGCTGATCCATCAATAGGCTTGGATTTGTTAGATCTCAGAGCCATCTTCATTGCACGACACGATCAATGAGTAGTAATTGGCACCATTCAACAAAGGAGAAACTAAAACTAAGGAAGGATTTTCATTAGAGTGCAGGAAATATGGACTGACAATGAGATCGTTTTGATCATTTTCGAAGAAGAAACTAGAATCTCAATCAAGAAAAAAGTGTTTGGCTACAGAGGAAACAAGAGAAAAAGGTCAATCACAAAAGAAACGAAGGGAAAATTTAGAGGGAAAAGAAAAGCTCCGATACCATGGAAACCTTACAAAAATTGAAAATGATTTACTATGAAAAGAAGCTAACTAATTAACAAGCTTAAATCGGCAAAATAGAAAAATAACTAATTACTAGCTATATAACAAGGTTAATTTCATCTATATTACTAAACTTCTTTAAAAAAAAAAGGTCCAAAGAGTTTTATTGAAGAAATACAAAACGAAGGACAACAGAGGTTCACACTAAAAACCTACTAGTCACCACCGAAGACTAGAATTATTACAATGCAAAAAATAATCAAATCTATAAAGGGCAAAATTCCTAACTCTTCTATATACAACATGTTGGAAGCGTAAAGGATTTTTAAATTGAGTAGACCTTTAGATTTCGGTCAAAAGTTGATATTTCAAAAATTTTTATTTTAATTGAAACATACAATCACATTTTGTATGATATGCAAATATACTTTACATGTTAATCTTGAGTATTTATCCATAACGTTTACAAATTATATTTTGTAACATTTATAAATAATATTCATTTTCTAAGATCATCTCATAATTTTTAGAACAAAATAAAAAAATAAAAGGTTAGAATAAACCTTTTAGAATCGAATTCACCAATTATACGAATCAAGCAAAAAGACTAAAGGTTTGAGTTGTCTATGATAAAACTTTTTTGCTAGTCAAAGACTGGAACGAAACTAGAATTAATTAATTGGATGGGTAAAAAAAAATTATATATGATTTGAGGGGTAAAGAGAAATTTTATAAAAAATTAGAAGGATAAAATATATATTTTTGAAGGATTTTATTGATTTTTTTTTAATATTTAGACTAAAATTATATAAATTTCTTGTTGGGCTTAGGAGGCTAGGCCCTATGAGCCTCTCTTGCCTTCGTCTCTGGTTAAAGATATATGATCACAAAATATTTTTTTCTTCTCAAGAATAAGATGAATTTTTTCTATTTTTTTTTTCTCTTTTTTTCCTTTTTTTCTATCTTCTTTTTTTTTTCTTTTCTTTCTCACATTGCTTCTCATGTTTTCTTCTCCTATCTTTTTCTTTGAATTTGTTTTTATATCTATATGATAACCAAGATGCTAAAGAGATAGATATTACTTTTTATTAACCAATAGTATCTTAGCAAGTGACAAATTGTATTAATGACACATATTAATATTATAATGCAAGGTGGAAGAATATGATTTAGTAAGGTGGCAAAAAATGCATTAATGGTTTAATATAAAGTGACAAGTAAGTGGAGAAGGATGGTAAAAGAAGCAATGCCATATTAACCACGGTAATTACTATAATATATCATTATTGTTAATTTAATTAACAATTTAATTAAATTATGATAATTTTAATTAATACTTTAATTAAAATTATATAGGAGAAATAATTAAAATTAATCAATATTAATTTTAACTCAAATAATATAAATGATAATTTCTAATTTAATTCTCAATTAAATTAATTCCTACACTATAAATATTGACTAGCCAAATGATTAATTTAGGTGTGACTTATAAGATCAATAATTTTATCGGAATGAAAATATAATATTAACTTTTTAATATTATATCGGATACATTAAGCATCATTTTGAAATTCTTTTTTTAATTACCGATAAAATCTCAAATATTAATTTTACCTCTAGATCATAATATTAAGTTCTCTCGTTATGATCCCGATATTGATTAGGGTTACAGCATGTCAAACCTTATTGGTCAATATACTAATAAGTGATAATTTTCATTCTAATTAAAATAAGACTTATCATGATTAGTATAACTAATAATATCGATCTTACATCGAATAAGCTATATTTCTCATGCCTAGAAATTTATTTTATAAGAATCATAATATCAATTCCATTAAGATTTTGCCCTAGTGCTGCAAAGTAACAAGTCCTACTATTGGCAATCTCATGTCTCACTATTTGACTAATTGTGGTGACTACGAGCCGGATTACCAAGCTTGGATAGCCTAATACAAAACAAGAGTACATTCACATTTACCTATAAAAGGATAATCTTGACACATCAAGATTATCCTTTTTCCAGTCATAAAAGACTCATTTATCATAACCAAGATAATAATTGTTGATACCGAACACTACTTGTGCAGTTATTATTAGGTATCATTGTTTAGTACCATTAACTCTTTAAGAACCCACTGGTTTATCTAGATATCACTATATCATGGAGAATGTGATTTCTCTTCAAAATAAATTATAAGATAATTTAGAAGCTCAATTAATGTCCAATTCACTGTCATTTTCTGGTTATGAACATTTTTAAGACTATTTTTTATTAGAAATATTTATCTTATTATTATCAACAACTTGATAATAAATTCACTATGGATAATTAATGAATTGTATATTTTATAGTATAATGCAACTATTATATTCATAATATAATCAACAACTTGAATATTTTATTTATTACGAATGTGAAATATATATATATCTATTATTGTATATTATTTTATATATAAAAAGAATGAATACACAAGGGCATATTCGCTGCTAATAACAAACACAACAGCCTCATCAACTTTCACCGGTTGAAAAATCAACGAATTTCTTGCCCGCCAGATACAATAGATTGTAGCCTGAAGAGCAACCCAGAAGACTTTTACCTTTAGTATGGTTAATGAACCGACTAGTCTCTCTTCTCCAAGTTAGAGGGTTTCTGTGAATACTACAAGCAAATAGCACCATTTTCCAAATAGATATCGAATAAGAGCAAGCAAAAAATAGTGGAATTATATTTTTAATACTAAACTTTGCTATTATTATAATAAAATTATGGAATTTTTTTTTGTCCCAAAAAGTAATTTAATTATATTTTTATTTTACTAAAATCACTTATCAATTCTCACATATGAGTCATCAGAAATATTACGTGACAGTTGAAGTGTCACCGGAAATCTGACGTGACAATTGAAGTGTTACCGGAAATTTGATATAACAGCTGACGTGTCATCGAAAATTTGACATATATAAATAATTTTAGTAAAATAAAAACACTTTTTTTAAAAAGAAATTATGCAATTTTACTTCATTAAGAGCAAAATTTAGTAAAATTAATCTCAGAATAACAGCAAGGAAAGAAGAAATAATAAGTACATTCAAGCCCAAGTTAGCAATGGCGAGCCTGCTATGAATGCAGCTTTGTTGCTGAACTATAGCAGCTGCTCTGTAGCTTCTTGCTGCACTTTCAGTTGCTGAAACACATGAAGTTTAAATTTAGAACACAAGATTTTTAATTTTTTTTATTGACCCCAAAAAAGAATTAGAATATCCTATTTATTTTAACTGAAAAATTTAAAGTACACACTTGTCATTTATAAGTATAAAAGTCTAATGAATAATTAATTAACTATAATTTTATTTTTAACATTTAATTAATGATTATTATAATAATTATTGAAAATAAATACATTAAATATAAAAACCCAAAGTTCCAATCTCTCTTTTTTTTAATTTGTGAAGCTAAACAGTAAAATAGCAAAAAAAAAAATATTTTTTATTTGTTATTTTTATCTCTCATGGTTCTTTTATAGGTTTTATAGTATATATATTAAAAAATTTACAATGAGTAACAGCAAAAATAATTTCTACAATATATTGAGTCCCGAACTCCAGTTTTTACTTAAAAAAATTTCTACAGTATTTTATTTTTAGGCCCCGACAAACTAATTTTTTTGGCTTCCCTTACACTGTATTTGAGAACTTTGTTACGAAAAGAAAAAATAATTTGATTTTTCATTCTTATTTTCTCTTATTATGTTTGAAATGAAATAAAATTATATTTCTTCATGTTTCTTCTCCATTTTTTTTTAAAAAAGTAAAGAGTAAAAAATAGAATGTATTTTATTTCCTTTCCCATCTCAAACATAATAAAGTAATTATTTTTTTATTTTATACTTTTATTTATCTAATATTTTCTTTCTAGCAAACACTGATTAAAAGATATTTATTTTAATCCTCAGAATAATGAAGGACACGAAAGCAAAAAATAGACTAGACTAGACAAGAAACTAAAGATGAAAATGTAAACAATTTGGCAAGTATTTATTGGATTGGCAGCCTCTACCAAAACTTTGTTTTAATCTAATGGAAAGCCAATCAACATCACCTACTTAATTAAGGTTTTTTTTTTTTTTTAAATGTGAAAAATGCCACCGACCAATTTCCGGTCACTGTTAACCTTATAAATCCCAATCAGAAAAATCTAAAATTTAGTTTTCAAACTCTATTGGGGGCTTAAATTAGTGACAAGTGTTACTCCTCATAGCCACAAATTCAAACTCAAAGAAATCAACATAATGGACTAATATGAAGAAAAGAAAAAAAATAAAGGGTTTTTCATAAAAAAATCTTAAACTTTTTAATTAATATATTTTGAATTATATTTAAATATATTAGTATGTATTTTCATTTTTATACATAGTTTTGGATGAAAAGTACACTATAACATCCAGTAATGAAAATTTTAATCACTACATGATGAAAATCTGTTGTTTAAACACAAGTTCATCGTCCAAGACAATTCGTGGAGTGAAAATACAAATTTATATATTTAAAAAATAGAAAAATTTTAATTTATAATATATTAATAAAATTCTGCAAAATTTAAATATTTTTTTAATAAAAAGCCCATTGTTAAATTAGTGAAAATGAATGGACCATAAAAGAAAATTAAGAATGTAAAACGACAAAGCTTGAAGTGGAAACATTAATTGAAGGGCGGTTCGGACTCACATCAGCATTGAACAAAATATGCATTATAGTCTACATTTCTTTAAGGTGGTGGGCTCTTATATATTGTTCATTTTTTAAATTAAAAAAAAAATGAAAGGATGTATATGCATATTTATTTATATAAATTGAATTTAGAGTCAAGAAAGTGTTTTAAATCTGAAAATAAATTAATATCTTATTAAATATAAAATGGTTGTTTTTTAAATTAATTATTATAGTTGAGGTAAAGGTTTAAGGAGGAATATATAAATCATTAAGTTAATATTTGTATAATATGTATTTGTAAGAGATTGATGGGATGAAAGTTTAATTCACTTGGAGGAGAGAAGAGCTGGAAAAACAAAGAAAATATAATTTTATATTAACGGACTAACAATATTAGTCTAATTTATAGAATCTATTAAAAATATTAGAATAATAATAGATTGATTTAAATCATCAAAATATTAATAAAAGGACTACACGGTAAAAATTAAAAATTATATATATATATATATATATATACGGGCTGAATTAACTTAGCCGGAGCTACATAAACTAAGATTAATTATATTCGTACTGTGTATGACTCTAAAAGATAGCAAAATACTCCCGTAAAAATATTAAGATAGTTGCATTCTCAGGACTCGAATTCGTAAGCTAAAAAAGTTTTATTTCAACTCATCCACACCCTCTTGGATCAAATCAATTTATAATTTTCTTTTTAATCATTCAGCATCCTACTATTAAGAAGTAAAACACTATTTTTTTTTTATATATTTAGAGTTTGAACTTAAAATTTTTTATTAATCTCTAAAGTTGAAATTGTCACTAAATAGGCAAATATGCTCCTAAATTATGTCATATAGTACGAGTTAGCTTCTAAATTATGACTCGGTGCAAATTACCTCCTAAATTTTCAACTTGGCACAAATAAGCTTTTAAATTTTCTCCTCGTCAGCACTGTAAACTCACTCCATTCAAGTTGACTTGGTTCTTCCAAAAAAACATAGTTTTGGTTTTTTTTTTTTAATAAATCAAAACGACATCGTTTTAGTGTGATATAAAAAAGGCCAAAATGGCAAATTTGTCTATAAACTGTCTTACAGTGCAAGTTAACCTCTAAACTATATGACTTAGTGCAAAATACTCTCTTAAAATTTTTTTATGAAAATAAAATATATTTTTATTATAAATTAAATTTTTTATAATATTAACTATAAATTAAATTAATTTTTATATTAATTATTAATTTTAATATAAATTAATATTAATTATAATATTTATATTAATAATTAATTATAATTATTAATTTATAAAAATTATAAATTAATAATTTTTATAATAATTAATATTATAAAATTTACAATTATTTAATTTATAATAAAAAATATCTTTTCTTTTCTTAAATATTCTTAATTTTATTATAGATTTCAATTCGGAGTGTAAAGAGTAGAAATTTTAAATTTCAAAATGACTTCATTTCAATTTATCGGTGTTTTAATTTTTAAATTTTTTTTTCCAAATCGACGTCGTTTTGCCTTATTTATCTTTGAACTTTACCTCTCAAAACAATGTTGTTTGTTTTAAATAGTGGGTAATTTGCAATAAGTCATATAGTTTATGAGCTAATTTGCACTATAGGATATAATTTAAAGACACATTTGCTCATTTGACCTTTTTTTTACGTCATACTAAACAGTGTCATTTTGATTTATTAAAAAAAAAACCAAAACAACATCATTTTGAAAGAACCAAATCAACTCGAACATAGTAGATTTATAGTGCTGACGATGAGAAAATTTAGAAGTTTATATGCCCCGAGTTGAAAGTTTATAAAGTAATTTGCACTGAGTTATAGATTAGGGGCTAATTCATACTATAGGACATAGTTTAGCAGCTCGAACTTGAAACCTTTGGTTGAGCTAAAAAAATTTCGTATCAACTCATCCACCCTTTCTTGGATCAAGTCTGTTTTTAATTTTCTTTTTAATCATTCGGCATCCTACTATTAAGAAGTAAACCACTCTTGTTTTTTATATCTAGAGTTTGAACTTAAAATTTTTTATTAAGAAAAAAAAATTGTATCATCCCATCTCATCCTCTAAAATTGAAATTGTCATGAAATTTTTATGTATGAATATTAGTACGTTTTTATTTCAAAGATTTGATTGGAGTTAAACCAGCCAGAATAGTTTGAGAAATAGTAATTGTATTTATCAATTCGATTCCATAATAGTTTATTCAGATTTTGTGTACTATATATTCAAATAAAATGGTAATGTGTACATAAATTTTCCAATAAAATTTTTTAAAAAGGTGTGGATGAGCAGATATATAATTCTTTTAGTTTAATTAGAAGTTTTAAATTCAACATTTGAATATGCATTTATATTAAAGACTCTTGACTAAGTATTTTGTCATTTTTCAGAATTCTATCAAATATAAGCAAGATTAGTCTCAGTGTGTTGATATATAGACAGATAACACATAACTTAATTTGTTGATGAATTATATCATAATATACCCAATTAGTATGCCAATTCCATTGATAATTTTGGTCCCCAAAAAGAGCTTGGTAATGATTAATCTACTAGTTGGTTTTCATTAAATTAATCAACATTCCTCTTCTTCAATAATTTCATAACTACACATAAAGGAATAAAAAAAAAACTAATCAGTCACTAAATTGCAATCTCAATAATTTATTTATTAATATATCCTCCTTCTGTCTCAAAATATTAATCTCTTTTTTATTTGATGCTAAAATTAAGAAAGTCATTAATAATTTAAATAAATGATTATAATACCTTTTGCTTCACAATTTTATTAACAAAATAAATCATTATCAAAGGGAAAAAATGAAAAATTTTATTATATATATATAGGACTAACATTTTGAGTGGGAAAGACTATAATTTCTTTATTAAACAATTTTTTTCACTACAATTAACGTGTCAATTAATTTGCAGGCATGTATATTTTGCTTTAATTTGTACAGGTAAGAAAATCAAGGCTTAAAATTTTCTCACATGCATTCCCCTTTTGGCTGCCAAGAAAATGCAAGAAAAGAAAAATAAACTAAAAGATCATAATCTTAAGTTTAGCTGTGCTTCTAATCATGAAAACAACTATGCATATAGCCTTATAAATTATTATTAAAATAGGGTTATACCACCATATATATTACAAAAAAAAAAAAGGGCTTTTGGGTTTGTACAATAAGTTTCATTATGTGGCAAAACCATCATCACAAAGCCAACAAATGTTTTAATTATTATAATCCTGTTGATAATTTGGAATCAGTATATAATATAGTTTTTTTGGGGATAACTTAAGATAATAATGCCCTTTTTTATTTCTTATATTTAATAAAATCATAGAATATAAGATTTTATTATCGTTTAATTTTTAGCTTATAATAATATAAATTATTTTTTGGTATCAACCATCTAGTATCTTACAATTTAAAAATCACAAACTAATTTGGATTCATGCTTATTAGACATATTCCTTCTAAATTTTAAAAGTGTTTTATAACTAAATTAAAATTGGAAACCTTTGGTTAACACAAAGGAACTCCTACCATCACATCTTACCCGTTAAGAAGTTATATATATATATATATATATAAAAGCAAAAGGGTTCTTGAGCCTTCAAGCCAAGAAAGAAATGACATCTTCCTTAATTTCCCGTAAAATTTTGGCAAGCTCTTTTGGTGGAAGAATATGATCTCAAGCTGATAAATACTGTGTTGGATTTAATTATTAAATAATTCAAGAATTAATATCTGATATATAGATGGAAAGGAAATTATTACTTTCACGAAAAACAAATTAAGTAAATCCCAAGTAATTAAGAATTCACAATTCAACCACAAAATATTTGTTCTTAAATAATCTAGATGGATCCATATAGCACACTTTAAACTTCATTCCTAAGAAAATAATATTTGATGATGTGGATATCTCTTTTTAATTAATTAAAAGGCAAGTAAGTATGTATATATATATATATATATATATATATATATATATATATGTGTGTGTGTGTGTGTGTGTGTGTGAGAAAAACAAGGTTGTATTAATAATTATAAATCAAAAGAAGAAATTTCTTGAAGTTAAAAGAAATCCAAAGTAGACAGTTGCCTGGCTAAAGACCGTTGGAGTAGTTAAATTATGCACTAATTTTTTTTTTTTATAAGAACTTAATTAATATTCAATAAGACTTCACAATTCTAATTACTAACCAATACCACTAATGTAAAGCTAAATGATGGGTTAATTTTATTTATGGTTATCAAATTTTACTTTTATTGAAGTAAAATAAATAAAAAATTTTGTTCCAAGCATTTCACTAAATTCTTTTAGTTAATTTTGAGAAAGTTGATATGACAGCTGATATATCACTGGTAGTCTAACGTAGCAACTGTTGAGTCATAAAAAATCTAATATGCCAACTGATATGTCACCGAAAATTGGCTTACAATGATTTTAGTGAAACAAAATATGGTTCAATAATTTTTTGGAATGAAAAAATATTTTGTAATTTTACTATAATAAAAATAAAGTTAAGTAACTCTAATAACTTTAGTAACTAGAGATAGAAATTAACCCAGATTGATTATGCAGTAACTTCACAATCATAAACCGTTGTGTTTATATCAAATTTAAAGAGAAAATTGCAATCCCCAGAAAAAAAAAAAAATTTTCTTGAAAAAAGGAGGCAAAGCTTCATGTAAGAGCCGTTGCAGAAATGGTGTGGGTCCAATGCAAGCAAATAAAAGGAAGAAAAATGGAAAATGATGGTATTTGGGCGGCTTAAATTTATATAAATAATAATACTAATGATGCCATTAAGCTTGTTTAGACTTTAATCATTGTTAATTCATACACTCTTCCTTCTCGCCCATAAATACCCCTCTCTACACACTTCTCTTACCACCAAATTCCTATTCTCTCTTTCTCCTCACTCTAAAAGCTCAGCAGCAAATTCAGAAGAAAAACAAAGGATGGGGAAGGACGTAGAGGTAGCAGAGACAACTGGAGAATTCTCAGCAAAAGACTACCATGACCCTCCACCAGCACTCTTGATTGATGTTGAGGAACTGGGTAAATGGTCTTTTTACAGGGCTGTGATTGCTGAATTCATTGCCACCCTTCTTTTCCTTTACATCACAGTCTTGACTGTGATTGGCTACAAGAGCCAGACTGATCCTGCCAAGAACTCTGATGCTTGTGGTGGTGTTGGTATTCTTGGTATTGCCTGGGCTTTTGGTGGTATGATCTTCATTCTTGTTTACTGCACCGCCGGTATCTCTGGTGAGTTTTCACCTTATAACAGTTTTATGCAACTGTCTGACAGATTTCACAGTCCTGATCATCTGATCAATATCATTAAATTAAAGCTTATTGATTTGTTGTAGATTTTTTTAATACCTTTTACTTGTAATATTTTTGTGGGAAAAAAAAAACAGGAGGGCACATAAACCCAGCAGTGACATTTGGGCTGTTCTTGGGGAGGAAGGTGTCGCTGATAAGGGCATTAGGATACATGGTAGCACAGTGTTTGGGGGCAATCTGTGGGTGTGGATTGGTGAAGGGATTCCAAAAGGCATACTACAACAGGTATGGAGGTGGAGCCAATGAATTGGCTGATGGGTACAGCAAAGGCACTGGTTTGGGTGCTGAGATTATTGGTACCTTTGTTCTTGTTTACACAGTCTTTTCTGCCACTGATCCTAAGAGAAATGCCAGAGATTCTCATGTTCCTGTAAGTTGAATTACCACTCTCCACTCTATTATTATTATTACTTTTATTGAAAATTTGTATTTTTTTTGTCAAAAAAAAATTATATTCACTGTGAAATTATTTTTATTTTTCTGTATTGGGATATAGGTCATTTTCTTGCTGACTTTGATGGGTTTTTGCATTTCTAGATCTTGATTTGTGGGGACTTTACTTTCTCTTCACTACAATTTAATGTATTTGTTAGGTTTTTGATTTGGACAGCAAGCACAAGATAATTGAAGAAATTAACAGAATCCATTATTTGATGCCTTCTTATAATTAAAATAGTTTGTTTTGAACATATCAATATTTTAAGGAAAATAATCATATAAATTTCACTAATTATAATTATAAGGGTAAACCCATTAAAAACTTATTTTAGTTTTTTAATAATAATTTAAGAATTCACCTAATCTAAATTAAAAGAAAAAAATGTTTATTTTTCTTTTTGCTACCCAATTAAGGTATTGGCACCTCTCCCCATTGGATTTGCTGTGTTCATGGTTCACTTGGCCACAATTCCAATTACTGGCACTGGCATCAACCCTGCTAGGAGTTTTGGAGCTGCTGTTATCTACAACAAAGAAAA
>CATIWF010033175.1:0-82918 GCA_949630135.1 Balakata baccata
CAAGAGTTAAAGAAAAAATAAAAAAAAGACCAAACTATAAAAATGAAAAGTATAGTAATTAAAATAAAAATAAAAAATGACTAAATTGTAAAAAATAATAAATATGAGAAAAAAAAAAAGAAGAACAAAATTGTAAAATAAAAAAGTATAAGAGTTAAAAAAATAAAAAAATGTGAAATTTACTGTTATATATACAATAACTTCACGAACGATTTTAAATATATATATATATTTTATAGTAGATTTAGTGTACTAATATTTTAATTATAATAAATGATAGAAATAAAATACATCATTATCCAACTATCGATAACACCGGTGTACAATACAAGGACATATGTACAGTACAAGGAATATGTGAATCCATATTGCTAAGGCCTAATGAATTTAGATATATATATTTTTTTGAAACTGGAAACATACTTCATTAATCACGGAATATTAAGAAGGAAAATTTTCATAAATAAAAAAAAAAGAAAAAATATTACAATTTTACTTTCAATGTTTTTTTAATTTTATTGAAAAATATTTTATATAATTACACTAGCATTTTCTATATATCTTAGGCATATTTTAGAGATATTTTCAGTTTAAAACAGTTCTAAATAAAGACTATAAAATCTAGTATACTTTAGGCATATTTTAGGTATATTTTAGAGATACTTTCGGTCTAAAATAGTTGTAAACAAATGCTATAAAAGTTCAGTATACCTTGGCATATCTTGAACTTAAAACATTTGTGAACAAAAATTATAAAGTTTGATATATCTTGGACATATATTAGGTATATTTTAGAAATACTTTCAGCATATAGACAACAATCTATAAAGTTTGATATACCTTGGGCATATCTTGAGGATATCTTCAGCCTAAAGGCTATAAAGTTCGTTATACCTTGGGTATATATTGTGAATACTTTTGGTATATGGACAACAGTTTATAAAGTCTGGTATACTTTGGGTATATTTTGGGGATATCTTCTGTCTAAAACAGATATGAAGAAAAGTTATAAAGTCTGATATACTTTAGTATATATTGGAAATACTTTCGGCATATGGATAACAGTATATAAAGTTCGGTATACCTTGATCATACCTTAGATATATTTTGGAAATATCTTCAGTTTAAAATAGTTGTGAACAAAAATTATAAAAGTCCAGTATACCTTGGGAATACTTTCAGCATATGGACAACAATCTATAAAGTCCGGTATACTTTGGTCATACTTTGGGTATATGTTGGAGATATCTTTGGCTTAAAACAATTGTGAACAAAAACTATAAAGTCTAGTATACCTTGGACATACCTTAGATATATTTTTAAAGAATAAAAGTAATTGATGATTAATAAACAGATGCATACATTTTACCAGATACACCAATCTTCAATAAACATCTAAACCTAATTATACAACTTCGATTTTTCCCATTTACTGTGCTTAAAGCCTTTTTCATCTTCTTATTGGTATCTAAATCGCAGATCCAAAAACCGATGTGCTCTACTTCTTCAACTCTTGTTGCAGTGAGTTCAACTCCAATGCGATATTATCGGCATCAGAATCAATGATTTGTAAAATTAAAAAAATCTATTTTATTTTTTTTCTTTGTGTTTTTCATCTTAGCTAATCTTTGCAAATGAAATGAGAAAGAAATAAAAAAGGTAAGAAATAAAAAAATTTTGGATACAAATGAAATTTTACAAAAATAATGGTAAAACTGAAAAAAAGAAAAAATTTAGGTAAATTATGAAATTTTCTCTATTAAGAAAAGAGAAATATAGATTTATATGCTTACTATATTCATATATATGCTTTTAAAAATAAGAGCAAATTTTTCCCAAATTGAGTTTATAAATTAATTTAATAACTATATTAAAAAGTAATATTTATTATTTTTTTTTTGTCAATCAATAATTGGTCGATTGATATTCAGAATGTTGAAAAAAATTCAAATTTGAATGTCCTTACCACGATCCACTAGATGAATTGTTAAAAAGGATGACTACCTATATTATTTGAAAACTCAAATCCAAGAGCAGATTGAAAACATTATATTTGAAAAAGTACTGAAAATTTAGCTTACAAGACGCCAAATGTTATCAAATGCATTCCCCATGGCTAAATTAATAGCTGAGTGGGAGAAATTCAGAAAGAAAATTCTCAAGAAAGAGGGTAAAACATGGGGCCAAGGTTGTTGTTTCGAAGCACAAACACCTGCAGTTGAAGGAGCAAGGACAAATAAGGAAAAGAAGAGAATCATGGCAACTACACTATCTCCAAATCTCAATATTTCTGTTTGTAACATTGTATGATGCTCATGCACAAGTTTTAACAATTTAAATTAAAATATGAACAGTTTGTGATATAAAATCAAAACGACAACGTGAAACTAGGAATTTCCATTCAACCATGAACGTTCAACAGGCCATTTCAAGAGCTCCACTCCAATCCATCAAGAATTGTACAAAAGTTGCTCCAAATTCATAGGGGATTTTCAGTCAAATTAAACAATTGAGCTATTGTTTTGCATCAGAGACATGCAAACAAAGAGATTGTCTGAAACAAAACATCAAAATGATAGTTAAAGCCAGTGCTTAAGAAAGATATACATATCTCAATAGCAACTCCATAACATGATTAAGAGAAGAGAAAAATGAATCAAGCCGGTTTCTCATAGGAATTCTGGTCTCTAAACTCAGAGATAGCACTTCGTATCATTTCAGAAACATGGGGCTGCACAAAGAGGTGAGTGCTATCCAAAATATGAATAATGAACCTCTGGGATGCTGGCAGCGAGGCATTCAGGTTGATAATAAATTGGGCCATGGGAATGTCACTGCAATATAAACAAAACCAGACTATTTCAGCAACCAAATCGAAACTAGGCGAGGCACTTGGTTTGAACCTGCTAGGTTGTTGGTTCATAAGCAATTATTGCATTAACAACAATCGGATGCTGAATTACAAAAGACTTAAACGGCAGAATCAAGCAGAGGTTAAAGGAAAGGTTAAATTTACCAGGATATGAACAGTCCTTTAGTGGCATTCACCATCTTGCATCAGTAATCTTAAGAGGCAAGAAAAACCTATACCACCAGAAAGCAGCAGAACACATTCTGATTATTGCTATCCACGATTCAGATAAGTTAAAACCATGGTTTCTGCAATATATCTATTTTCAAATACTAATTAATGGAATACAATAATTAAGATGAAATGAAAACCTGAAGAGTGAACCAGCAGAGATCATTAGGAAGCAGCACACTGACCGAACAGTGAAGCTTCTCCTTATGTGGAAAGCCTCAAAATTGACATGACAAGAAAAATCACGAGGCAAACAATAATTTAAGTAAAGTTTCAGACTATGAATTCGCTAGACACGAACAAAATCCAAAGAGTATAACATAATCTAACAAATTTCACAAGATCATCCAATCATTAACTTAGAGTGCGGAAATAATCAGAATGTGGAAATCATAGGAGTTGAAAGAGAAAAAATTAGTTTTGCCCAAAGGAATTACAACCTAATAATCCATAAATCTACAATCTAATAGGCAAATTCAAAGCTGCAAGGTCCTACCTTTCCGGTCGAGGTGGTTCGTGACTGGAATAATCACCAGAAGTAGTGGGAAAAAGGAATCTCGGGCTGCAGAAGAATAACGCCGTGAACAAGTATTTATGTCGAATTGGCAGAAGAAAGCAAAGAGAAGAAAAGAGAAAGGGCAATGAAAGTTATGAAACTATGCCGTTTTGAGATAGTAAAAGATGAATAAAAAATAAAGTAGAAAAAAATAACTATACTTATTTATGATTCAACATTATTCGTTGTTAATTTTTGTTATGGATCCTTTTAAGGTCCGTCGGTACATTGGAACACTCAGGTATCAATCAATAGATAGATGCACATTTCAACTTAATTGTTTATTGATTTACAAAATTAACCGATGTATAAATATCTTATAATATAAATCATTACAACATACATCTAGCATAGCGATATGCCAAGTGTATTATAGAATGAATCTTTTATTATTATATAATTTTAAATAATGTCATATAAATTTTATTTATTAAATAAAAATTTACTGATATAAATTATTTATGGATAGAAAACAGAATTTATCTTAAAAAATTAAAAATAACTTAACTGGTATTTTCACACGTAAAAACTGAAAAAATCTCGTACTCAATACTTCAAGAAATCATTCCAAACAATTAGTAAAACACGTGTACAATTATAATTTTATTCCAAAACACTTAAAACAAAACACCTACCACTGCTAGCCAAAGATCTCTAAAAAAATAGAGAATCATAGACCAAGAAAACCATAAATGAAATTAATAGAATGGCCTCAAGAAGAAAAAAGACATTTGACATTTGCTATAGGCCAATAAATGTATAGCTCCTCCAGGCTCCAACTATGACATAATCCTTGAATGTGAATTACATCAATCACAACAGCAGCCCTGTCGTCCTAACCATTCCTACATTCCAGCAATTCACAGAAATCCGGTAATTCCTGTTTATATAACAGTGAAGCGCGCAAGCGTGTAACTAATCAAGGTCGTGGTCTTCCAATGCAGTTAAAATCATCCTGCATATTACAAACGAGTTAATTTGAATCTTATCTAAGTAGTTTAAATAATGAAACACTGGCGGTCACCTTTGGCATTCTCACATACCAAAAAATGGCGAGAAAAAGGAGGGCAATAAGATAGAAGAGTTTGAACAGGCGCTGCTTCTTTTCCCAGTGAAGCAAATTGAAAATTTCAGTCACATCTATCAGATGCCTTCTTCTTGTGTAACTGATCATTGGAAAAGAGATGTTAATCTTTAGACTTTATCTGTTTATCATGTTCAATCATAACCAGCATACTATGAAGTCCAGCAAATACGAAATATTGAAGCATCTCAAGCATCTAGAACACCATTACCACAACAAAATGAAATCAAGTTGCATAAACACGTTAGAAAATAAAAATAGGCATAAACAGCATATCCTAATGTGCCAGACAGATGGACCCATTACTCCTAGCACAGTAGCACGATTTCTCAAATCCATTCAATTTGTTGGAAGAGGGGTTAGTGACATCTTCCTTTTCTACATATATACAATTTCTCAGTTTGCATCTCTCCTCCCTAGTAAGACCTTAAAAAGGGAACCTCAGTATGGCAGAATTGAGTGTCAACGAGGTAAAAAAACACAGATAAGTCCATAGAAAATTTGGATACCATCAATTAACATTTCACTAACTTGTTGCCCACTGCTAATCACAGAATATAGTTTTCAGATATTTTGTGTTTAGGACTTTCGACAGGACATGGCTGCATTATTGACATGAATGCAGAATAAGAGTAAATAAGCAAGTTAGGTCAACATTGTAATACCAGATCTAGGCAGTGATACAATTTTGCTTAACTGTAACATGATACACTTGACCTTCAGATTGAAACTTGCAAGTTACTAAAATATTAAACCCCATGTTCAACATTTATAAGGATATTTGCTGTTTGCCTAAATTAATATATAGATCATAACTCCATCACTTGAACCTTGTGTCCATGAAAGAATCATGTAGTGGTGAGCAAAGAGCCTTCTAGAGCATCATTTATCTAACTACCCCATACTAGAAAGTAGAAACACTTATATCCAACAAACAAAAAATAATCAACGAAACCAAAATCCATAGTAGAATAGATTGAACAGTAATTGGTCAAGAAAATTCCATTTAGACATTGACAAAATGGTTACAATTTTGTCCAATGGTGAGCAAAAATTCAATTTCAATTCAATAGATCATCCTTCCCTCTTATAATCCACACCCTTTTATCATGGAGATATGAGCAGATATTCCAAATATATGAAGCAAAATTAGAAAGGAGAAGAGCAAACTCACAGCTTCACATTGTAGTAAAGGTAAGGAACACATAATAGTGACATACACCAGTGCCCTGTCAGGAGATAAAACAAGCACAAAACTCCTTCAGTTATATACTCCGGCAAAATCACTTTGTTTATCCTAGATGAGGAATCATAGGGATTGATATAATCAAACTCCAGATCTGCCAAGCACATAAGCTGCAAAAGAAATTTTTCTGAAATGTTAAACTTCTAGTATCTAACACCATATACCTCCAATTGCAATCATAAACCATAAACAAAAGCAACCCTATTCCAAAAATGCAATTCCTATGCATTGTTTTAATTTCAATAATTTTGAATTTGCGATTAATAAATTAAGGCATCATCATTATTAGCGTTCACAACGATTCATAAGAAACTAAAAAATTCCTACTTAATTGCTCTACGCTCTCAACAGTTAGAGATTGCGGATTGGCAGATATCCACTCAATTAGCAAACCAATAGCATGGTATCTACTAAGCATCACTATGAGCACAGCGTAAATTTCTTCTTTTTTTTTTTCAAAGAAAAAGATCAGCTTGGAATTCCGCGCAGATTCAAATTGTTGCAATTCGAAAAAATATTATCATCATAAAGCGGAATTCAATCAAATAAATGAAAGCAAAGAATCAACTAATTGTCCAAAAAAAAAAGTTCATGATTTTCACTCCGTAGTGCCCAAGATAATCTCAATTTTAGAATTAATTAATGCAATTCTCAGAAATTAATTAAATATGCAGCTCAGAAAAGGCGAAATTTACGACTTTGTGGACTAGAAAACAGTAAAGTGAAAACAGAGCGAGAGAGGTGCTGAGGTTTAAGGATCTACCTGAAAGACGATGAGGATTAGCAAGGCAATAAGGAAGAAGAAGGATAAGAGCCATACATATAGATCCCCCATGCTCCTTACCCTACTCTATCGTTCTCTCTCTCGCTCTCTCCTGTTCTTTCTCAAATTTCTCACCTGCAATCTTGCTTCAGGAGTTCGGGGTTTGACAGGAAGGCGCACGATAAGAACTGACAACACCCTCTGGCACAATGCGCAGTGTCCTTAATTTCGCATTAACCAGGAAGGACTGACTGGCTTTTTTTTTTCTTTTTTTTTTTCCAATAATAATTTTTCTAGTTTGAAAAAAAAAAAGGAAAATTTTAAAATTCAATTTTCTAAATTCTAATGATCAAAGTTCACCATTATTTACAAATAGGGATAAGTTTATGCAAATATATTTGATCATCCATTTTTGTTGGCAATACAAAATTATTATCTTTATTGTATAATCATATAAATTTAATAATAATTAATAAATTATTACCTTTTCATTTTTTACATAAATCCGACAGGCTAGGATTGAACATTTAGAAAACAAGCATTTTATTTTATTTCATTTAAAATCAAAATAAATAAATATGGGTGTTGAATTCTGAGAAATAAATGAAAGGAAAGGAATCTATAACTTAGAGAGAAGGGAAAAGCTAAAAGGAAACGAATATTTGAACGCAAAGCAACTAACTACATTTGCCTCTTACATATCCTTATATATGGGATGAACAGTTAAAATATATGCACCCTTTTCAATTTGTTATTTTTTTTTTCAGATTGCTTACTTAATTCGTTTTTAATCATATTTGCCTTATGAAGATTTATTTAACTATATTGCCACCTAAAAATTTGAAAAATGACACAATTAGTTTTAATTTATTAACATAACAATTATTTTTGGTAATTTATATTCCAATTGCCAAATTGTTTTTTAAAATTTTGGAAGTGATAATATATTTGGGAAACAACACATAGAAGATAAATATAATAAAAAACAATCAAAGGGTCAATCTGAAAAAAAAGAAACAAATTGGAGGAACCGTTCATGGGTTATGCCAACAAACTTATATATATATATATATATATATATATATATATATATATATATATATTCTTAAGACAGAGTCTTAACTAATTCTCTCTCAATGTAAAATTATAAACCAGACATTCTTAAAATAAAAAGGAAACACTCAGATTTCCAAAATTATAGCCTAATATATATATAATCATAATTAGGTAGTGTTTGGAAATACAAAATCTAGATTGACCGATAATCTATTTTTGATAAAATAGCTTATTTGGAAAAAACCTAAATTATAATCTAAAAAAAATAAGTTAGTAAAATTAGCATTCAAAAATAATATAGTAGCTTATAGTTTTTCTTTTCTTTTATAACCTTACTTTTTTTATCAAATAATAATAATATAATTATTAAATTATATATAGTATAATTATTAAACTATTTTTTAAGGAAAATAATTATTAAACTATTTAATATGTATATATAACAATAAAATATTAGATAATAAATATGGACATATTTATTATATTAGAATGAGATATTTAATATAATTTTTATAATATATAATGTGTATTATATAATTCATTTGTATTATATATATAAATATGTCATTTTATGTCACTGTATATTTTTCAGTTAGTTTTACCAAATATTTCTAATTAAATTAGCTAAATTATCGGTTACCAGTTTTTTGGGTACAACTATATTATTAACTAACAGCTATATTATCAGTTAGTTTTACCAAATTATGAGGCAAAGAGACAATGGAAAAAGGATTTCATGTAAGTAATTAAGGAAAACAATAGAACTAAAGCAAGAAGTCCATCAGCTTTGTGAATGGAAATGTGGATTTGATTGTAATATTTGACTCCTCCGAGCAACAACAGTCAAGTGAGGTTAAAGGCTTCTTTGTGCACATGAAGAAATTCCTTGACCCCAAAGTTATCAACTTCTCGTCTGCCTTCAAACCTGCACTCACCTCACCCACATTCAAATGACATCAAATTTCAAGAAACCCATATTTCGGGCTCCCATCATCACACATTTAATGCAATTATCGGCCTTCTTGAGCCCAAAAATGCAATTATCTTCAGTTATCAATTGCATTTATTATTATTATTATTATTATTATATCACCGTCAAATTTTAAGGATTATCAAATTTGGATTGAAATTCTCTCAAATTGAATTGAATTTGATGTGATATTTATTTAATATCTACTATTAATTATTAATGAATAATAAAAATTAAATACTAAGATATTAGTTATTTTCTAAAAATACATATCTAACATTTAATCCAAACCAAATTATATAAATATAATATATTCAAGTTCAATCCAACTGAAAATTATCCTTATAATAATAATTAAAAAAAAAGGCAGCAATTTACTTTCTAAACTAAACGGGGAATAATGAAGCTGAAAAGCATCAGGATTAGTATGTTTGAGCAATGGCCGAGCACGCCCCTAACTTTGGGGACTAAATTTTATATTCTATTTTTTAATGATTTAATTAAATTATTGATACATAAATAAATTTTAAAAAAATAGATATTATTTATTAAAAAATATAAAATTAGATTTAATAACTGTAAAAATAAAAAAAATATTTTAAAATATTACAAATAAAACTATATAAAAATAAAATTAAAGTTCATAATTATTCTAAATAAGTATTCATATTCTAAAAATATTGTTTAATTAACTTATTGTCAATGTTGTTAAAAACATCATTTTCAATGTATGTAACCAATTATCTCCTATCCGATTATGCAAATAACTTTTTACAAATTTTATTGCAGAAAATATCATCTCTATAGTAGCACTAATTTCATGAGTAAATAGATCAATAGATACATATTATGTCTTCTTGTCCAACTAATTTCTCAATTAAACTTCCAATATCTTTTAAATTTGTAAAATCACTACTAGAGAGTTAATTGTTAAGTGCTATTAACTAAAGTTGAGAAATGTCATTTGAATAAAATTGAGTAAAACGAATCAACTTTTACTTATTAAAAGCTGCAAAGAGTTATCAGGACTAAGATATTCAATACAAATTAATAATTTAGTAGTTATTTCAGCGAACCGATCATTGAGTTTTTGAAGTTGTATATCTATAACACTATAAGACAAATAAATCTACTTTACAATGATATAAATTTGTAACTATTTGAGTTTTACGTTGTAACATTCATTTGAGCATATAAACATTATCTATGTTAGAAATATCGATATATTGTGTTATTGCAAAATGATGACTTTTTCTAACAAAAATCACAAAATTCATATCTCATTAATTGTATTCAATCTTTGCAAATTTTAATTTGAGTCATAACATTTATAATATCTTTATTTTTTCTCTGCAACACTAATTATAGTTCATTTGTCATTCACAATATATTTTTTATCAAATGCAAACTAAATGCAAAATAAAAAGTTTGCACCAAATCTAAAATCTCATTAGTTTCAGCCTTTTGATTTAGAGTGTTACTATATTTCACAATATATTCTAAAATATCAAAAATAACATAAAAGTTTAAAATAAAATTTAAAAAAATATCATAATGTGAATTCCAATGAATATCACATGATATTTTAAGTATAATTTTTTGATTTAAACATCGTCGTCTAATAATAAACTTTAGTGATAGAATTATATATCCACTAATTAAATGTTTATAATTAAAAATTAAAATTTTAAAAAAATATATATATATATATATATTTATTAAGTATATATATATTTTTCAATTAATTAATTATAACTCTTCTAATTCTATTTTTTAACATCATTTAATTTGACTATATCCATATATATTTTTTTTAAAAAGTAAATATAAAAAATAGTATATTTACATATAATTACATATATTTTAAAAATTTAAGGCGGCAGCTGGTCTTTCTCCTTGGCCTAAATCTCAATCGCCCGCCTTTATAAGTCTCACCGAATCCTCCTTCGCCATAATTACCTGTATTGGACCTAAACTCCTCGCTATATTCACATTCAGCAGCAACTTAGTTAGCCTATTCTCTGTCGTCGTTGCCGTTGACACAAGCCTTCTAGGCACCGATATAGGGCCACTTGGCCTGGGAACGAGGTCAGAGTATATATCTGGCTGGAAGGTCTGCGACGACCTCTGGGAGGTGGAGCGTGGCCGGCGGCAGGTTACAATGTGGCGGAAGGTGTTCGGAGCTAGAGAAGTCATATGTGATTTTGATTACTAAGGTTTTTGATGTGAATTATGAGTTAAAGGAGGTGTGGGTTTGGATTTTAGAGAGAGTTTCAGTTACGTCATCATATTTGCCACATGTTTGGAATTCAGACAGTTAAACTTACGAAAAAAAAAAAGCAAGAAGTTTCGTAGAAAGCGGTTGATTTTGGGTAAGTCCTATATTTATGGAGTTCTATTATTATTATTATTATTATTATTATTATTATTATTATTATTATTATTATATGATTTCTAGGTTTCTGAGTGAGCTTTGAAACATCATACTGTTCCTTAAAAAAAATATCATAGTGTATTATTAATTGGATATAATAATTTCCCAAAAATGTGTATGCCCTACATTTGTTAGATTAACATTTTCAAGTGATGGGTACTTTATCATTTAGTATATATATATATACCCAAATTATTTCTCATTTAATGTATTACTACAACCAATTAAGGACTAATCAATAAATATGAGTTGTGATGTTAGTTGTGAAAAATATGAATATAGATTAGTTAGGCTGTGAGGTTTTTTTTTTTCGAATCTTAAATAAAACTCTTTATAAAATAAAAATATAGCTATATTTATATAATAATTCTTTTTTCTTAATTATCTTTTCATACAACAATGCTTATATAGACTCAGTTACATTTTTATTTATATAAAAAATTTAAATGAATAGCTTATTATTATATACCCAGAAAAATTGTTTTATCATAAATTTAATATTATAGAATAAAAATTAATTAATTAATATGTTCGTCATAATTTATTGTTGAATGTAAATTTAAAGAAAAATGCTACTTATTTCAACACATTTTGTTCCAACTTATTCCAAATAGCATAAAATATTTATATTTTTAATATAAATTAAATAAAATAAGTGGATGAGTGGATAGAATACTGCAATTATTCATTAGAATTTCTTTTTTGGACTACTTTATTATTTGTCAAATTCGTAAAACTAAACATATAACCATTTATTGCTGATATAACACCATCGATGAATTCAAATATTTTTTCTTATCAAGTCATATTTATATTTTACGAATTGAACGGGGCAAGATGGACTAAAAAAGAAGTTCAGATAGCTAAGTAAATCAAAAATCGTTGTAGAAGGCTAGATGGCGACGATGAATATTTTTAGATAATTGGATATGACTTCAGCCAAAAAAAAAATCTAAAATTAAAAAAAAATGCACCGTTTGTATTGAAAAAATTTAAAATTCATGAATTCTGATAGTTTCATTGTTTGGCTTGATTATAAAATACATGAATTGATGATGTAATTTTTTGTATATTCATGTCTGGTTCAATGACCACAATCCATGAATTTAATAATTAATTTCCAATTTAATATTTTATTAAATATTGATAATTTATTATTAATTAAACATATATAATCAATACCACTATATACTAAAAATTTTAAAAATAAAATTTGATATTTTAAGAGTTGAAAAATAAAAAATAAAGTTATTATATGTTATAATATTCAATTACATTGTTAAAAATATTTTTTATTAATAATTTAATGCATATTAACACTATTTTATACAAAATAAAAATAATAATAATAATAATAATAAGTAATTAGTTGAAATTAAAAGAAATTTGATTTTTACTTTTTTAAGGTTAATGATAATTTTGGAATATTATTAATTTATTAGGAAAAATATTGGAATAAAATAAATTTGGCAATAATCTTTTATTGATCAAAATTTTCAAAAATTAAGGATTTTGGTGGATAAACAATTTTTCAAAATCCGTGAATTTTGACCTTTTTTAAGTAGTCAAACGATAAATTTAACATAAATCTGTGAAATGTTAACATAATTAAATTAATCTCTAGATAGCCGACCTTGTAGATGTACACACTACACAGTCAGTAAAATAAAATAAATTAATAAAATTATAAAATCTCAAATTTTAAATAAATGTTTTTTCCTATAATATTCTAATAAATAATTACTTTTTAGCAATCTCATATTATTTATTTTCTATTTATTATATAATTTTTTCAGAAAATGATGATAGCTTCCGCAGATCCAAAATTCATCGATTATTTTTTTTTTGTTATCTATTTAATTTAAAAATAAAGTAAAATATTAAGTCTCTATCTAAAAATTATTCAATTTATTTCATTGGATTATGTTGCTCAAAAAGTGTTAGAAATGAGAGTGTAACTGGAAATTAAATTATTTCCAAACTAAATGTAAAGGTTGTGCCTTAACTTTTAACTAATTGAGTATAAATTTTTAAATTTTTTTTAATAATACATCTAAATTTGATCGCTATTGAAATTGATAGTAAATGAAAATAGTTAATATTAAAAAAAATGAGCTTGATAAACAATTACGACCTAAAGAAAAAATTGAATACAGATTAATACTAGAAAAATGATTCCACTGCATTTTGGAATATCAAAACAGATTGGTGGGTTGTGTTTGTATCGTATCAACTCACTCGGGTGACATAATTAGGGTCAACACGTACACGATCCATTTATTAATCAGGTTGACACGAACACGAAAATTAAACGGATTACAAGAACACGACACGTATAACATATTTAACTTTTGTGTCGTATTTGGGTCATAAAATCTTACATGAACATGATATGATTATGTTTTTTTGGATCATTTGACACGATTCGACACAATACCATTATGTTTTTTTTGGGTCATTTGACACGATATGATTAAGTCTTTTTTGATTATTTAATACGATTGACACGACACAAAAATGATATTTAAATATTTTTCTTTTTTGTAAAATGACATTATTAACTTTAATATTTTAGTAAATTTGCACGTATTATAAATATATTGGGTCGGGTTGATACAACACAAAAAATTAAATGGGTTCGCGTGTCAACCCGTGACATAATACTATTTGAGTCGTGTCATAAACAGGTTGACCCGTTTATGACACGAACCCGTATAAGCTCAATACTAATCACTAATTTTATATATTTCACGTGTCGGGTTTACGTGTTATGACCCATTTTGACACTTTTAATTACACTAATATTGATGATTAACTATAAAATTAAATTAAAATTGATACTTAATTGAGCTTTGCTAGAATTTGAATTGAATTGAGTGTTTGTCAATATGTATTGATGATTGTGTTGTGTTCACTGTGAAGGTTGCTCCTTTGATAGCATTAGGGCCAAAGTGATAGTTGAATCTATTATTTCCACTTCTTCTATAACTGTATCACTTTCTCTACAATTGCTCCTCCTTCCATGTTATCAACTTAGTATCTGCCACTTTCTCTTCAACTCCTTAACTGCCTATATAATGCTCAACTTCTCCAAGATTTTATTTTGACTGTATCCTCTAAAAATATCTAACTGTTAATGGACATGGGTTCTCAGTTTTTATAGATTTGGATTTTTACTCTTATAATGGGCTTGAGTCCCAACTTAATGGACCTATAAAAAATATGGTGTAAACAATTGTCCCCTGCATACAGTGTGGTCATAAGTCATAGCTGTATAGATATACATTTCTTAGAGAATGCCTCTTCTCATTTCTAAACTTGGAATTCCAATGTGGAAAAAATAAAAAGTACATCAGAAACTCATTCCCAAGAAAAATCTCAATTAAATTCAAATTTAAGCATCTCTTTCTCTCGCTCAAAAATCAAGAATTTAATCTCTTAAAATATCAATATCTTTTTCAATCTCTTCATATTCTCCAAAAACCCATATACTCAATCCATCATTTTTAAACTTTTCAGCCACGAAAATTCAAGCAAATAAGAAAATTCATTTTCCTAAACCTAACTTTTTTAGCAAAGGCTCCTTATTTCCTTCTTCTTCTTCCTTCATAAGCCAAACCCCACAAAACCTATTACATTCTTCTCCAATTTTTGGCCAAAACACTTTTTTTTGTTCACTTTTCATTTCTAACCAAAAATTCCAAAGAAAACCATAAAAATTTGGCCAATACACAAATCGCACAGTACAATCTCAAAAACCCAAGGAACACAATGATCTCTATCACGAAGACCAAATCTCGACAAATCCATCTTCCATTGCCAGGTAATTTTCTCCTTTCTTTAATTCTTTTGGAATTTTGTAGCTTTGAGAACTAAAATAATGTCAAGAAATTGTTTGGTAAACTTTTGAAATAGAGTTTTCTTGTGTCTTTTTGAAGTGAATAATTTTCCCCTATGATAAATCTTCCTACTAGAAATTTCTTCCCTTAAGTGTACAGAAGAAAACTCCTACTAGAAATTTCTTCTCTTAAGTGTACAGAAGAAAACTCAAAGGTAAATTCTTGAAACTCAACACCCCTGAGTTTGTGGTGTGATAGGTTAGCGAAAAGCTTATTGAGACTATATGCGTTGAATTTTTAGCCTGGAGAACTTGTTTTAGATTAGGGAGTATAGTGACTTTAATGAACTTTACTGATGCCCACTTAGTCTCTAGGTTGGAATAAATGTCATAGTCTAAAACTTGCAAATTCTGGCTTGATTGGGTAACGAGTGATATTTTTGCATGTAATAACTGATTTTGACCTAAAGAGTGTAATTGTTTCAATGAATTTCCCTTAATGCCTACTTAGTCTCTAGGTATAAATGAATATGTCACAGCCTGAAATTTGCAAATTTCAGCCTTATTGGGAAGTGAATGACGAAAAAAAATATTTTCAGCCTAAATCCTAGTGGAGAACTTGGCCTATGGGTGACTTTAAATCTATTGGTCCTTATTTTAGCTGGTGAGTATCTATGCATCAACCACAACTTTGCACATAAGGGGTTGAATTAAATACTTGGAATTTTAGAAATTTTTGCAAGGATTTCCTTTCAGTTTAAGGATGCCGATGACATCTTCATCCTCCAAGTATTGCCAATGATGAAATTTGTTTGCTCTGAGGCTGGTTTGCTCTTTTGAGTATGATTGTGATTGTGGCTTAAAAAGAGTGAACCTTTATATGAAATGTTTGGTGTTTGATATGATGATGAAAACACTAAACACTTGCACCCAAAGACACCAAAACCATGCATTTGCACTGAAAAGGTGGCAAATGATCCAACTTATTGATATTGTTGGTTGATGATGAATGGATGAACAGGTGGATTCACTGAATAACTGCACAGATGCACTACACCCATTCATTTTCATTGGTTAAATATTAAGGCGGCATTAAGCCTACCTTTGTATTTGCTTGTTGATACTTGATGAATCACTAAACATTTTCATAGAATGTTTTGCATTTGCATTAGTGATCAAGGTGGCATTAGGCCTACCTCTAGGCATGTTGTATGATTAGATCTTTATAAAATATATGTGAATTAAGACAAAAGAAAAGTGGCCCTAGGGCTTACTTTTTATAAATACAAAATAAGATGAATATTTTGTTTGTTGATACAGTGGCCCTTAGACCTACTAACAAACAAAAGACCTATTTAGCTCAATATCTTTCTTTTTTTGTCTCTAAATAGCAATTAGGGAGGCCGTATGAATCGAACCTCTCTTTGCTATCTTTTGCCTTTTCTTAGCTATTTTCTGTCTTTGTAACCTTCTCTTCTGAGTCCTTTTTAGTGCCTTAGGAAATTTTTTGTGTTAGAATTTGTGCCATTATTAGTCAGCTGGTATTGGAGGTGGCATTACAAATCTCCTCTTAGTGAGCAATATTTCTTCAAGAGTTAAATTTCTCTTAGAGCTTTGGTGCTCTATAGGTATTTCTTGACTTTTGAAACTTGGAATTGGAATAGTTATATCTCTCTCTGGTGAGTAACTACTCCCTAGAGCTTTCTTTCAAGGGCTGACCTTGGATCTTTTTTTCTATACCCTAGTGAATGTCTTCTTCCCATAATTTTTCCTTCAAGAATCGACCTTAGATAGGCATGATCCCTTTTGTGCACCTGATGCCTTGGGTTATCCTGTATGAGAAGCTCTTTAGGAACCCAAATCGTTCTAATTTTGGGATTAGGTACTAAACTTTTTGTTTTTCTTCTTTTCTTAGAATCCAAAAAGAATCTAAGGTCAAAAGTCCCTGTATTCATTGAAGCCACACGGGGAAATGGGTCATCCTCAATCACCATAACCTCTTTCCCAGGAAACTTCAATATTCCTCTATTGATTCTATCTTGTATCACATTTTTAAAACTCCAACAAGAGTTAGTGTTATGGTTTCATAAGTTGTGATACTTAAAGTAGGTCTTACCCCTTAGTTCCTCCTTGGATAGCGTTTGCTTCTCATGAGGAAAATTAATGAATTTCTCTTTGACTAAGAAATCAAAGATCTTCTCAGTCTTAGAGACTTCAAATGTATATTGTGGTTGATTGTTTGAGGCTTAGTTTTTCTTCCACAAGTCTGTAGTCTTTTTCACCAGCAGAGGGCAGACATAGGAACCTGTATTAATCAAGTCAAAAAAAAGCAATCTCAGGTGTTACCTCTTGACAATATGTGCCCATAACTGTTTTCCTTTTGGATTTTCCTCTATGAGGAGCTTTTTATACTCAGAGACCTTGGCAGCCATCTCGTAAAAGTCTTTAAAATCCATTTCCTAGAACTTCTTTCTTAGCTCAATGTCTATACCTCTTTGGGCCATTTTGACATATTCCATCTCAAGCAAGTGGATCTTACATTGGTTCCTCATCTTTTTAAACCTTGTAATAAAAAGATCAACAATCTCTCCACTCTTCTATGTTACTCTAGAGAGTTCAGCTATACAGACCTCCGACTTTGCTCTGTAGAATTGGGTATGAAATTGTCTCTCCATTTCCTACCATGTTAGTGTAGAATTCCTAGAAAGAGTATCATACCAAGTAAAAGTTGGGCCAGTTAAAGAGTTATGAAACAACCTAAGCTTATAGCATGAGAAATTCTCATAATTAGCTAACTCCCCACATTGAACAGTGAACCTAGCTATGTGTTCTAATATTGATTGCCCATCTTTTCTAGATAAAAGTGTGAACTCTGGTATTCTGTATCCTCTTGGATATGGATTCTCCCTATCAATCATATCCGGATAAGGCTTATGGAATTCTGAGTGGCTTATTTATCTAAGGCCAAACCCATGTAGCTCTTGAACTGCTTCTTTTATTGCCTCTATATCCACTAGTGCTAGTGCAGGCATTGGTGGTAGAGCTGGAGCATATTCCTATATAAAATGCAAAGGAGGTTATTGTTCCCTATTAATACTTGATACATAGGGCACATATGAACTGCCCCCCGAGCTTCTAGCAAAAGGAAGTGATTCTCCATAGACTCCAAGTTGACTGTTAGGATTGGTGTGGCCAAAGAACTTTTAGACAGTAGCTCTAGTGTTGGTGTGGCCTCTAGCCCCAGGGCCTAGAGTCCTTTCTTCTCTGAGGTGAGGAGTGTACCTTGCCTCAGTTTGAAAGTTTGAGCGGTAGAGATCACCTGCTTCACGATTGATCCTAGAGTGCTACCCCCTGAGTTCATCAGATGGTTGTTTAGCAGGTATATAGACAAGGTCTTGTTTAGGCACCACCATCTGTTGCTTTAGCTCTCTTCTTTCCTGAGATGCAGAATGTTGAGTCATATCTTCAATAATTGCCTTGGTTTGGCTTTTTGTTTGTTCAGTCATCTACTTCAGATGTTCGGTTATACTAGTTTCGAACTTTTAAATCATTTCTTCTACCAAAGATCTGAACACATCAGACAAATTAGAACTGTTACCTGGTCAAGATGGATTCTTATTGCTTTCCTCTTCCTCTCTATCCTGATGAGAAAGTGTTAAATTTTCAATTTGTTCCATAATGAGCAGAACTCTTCATTCTTGCCTTCTAATTAGAGCAATAGATTCTGAGCCTTGAGACTCCTTAGATTTTTTACTTCTAATTTCCATAAGCAGTAACGATCAAATGCATCCACTGGGTGAGCCAAATTTATGTTGTTGCAAAAAATGTTAGAAATGCCAACGTGCCAGGTGATTAAAGTGTTTCCAAACTAAATATAAAAATTATGCTTTGACTTCTAACCAATTGACTGTAAATCCTTATGTTTCCTTAACAATATACCTAAATTTAATTGCTATTGAAATTGACAGTAAATGAAAATGGTTAACATTAAAGGAAATGAGCTTTATAAGCAATTAGGACTTAAAGAAAAAATTGAAGACCGATGAATTCTGGAAAAATGATTGCACTGCACTAATATTGATGATTAACTACAAAATTGAAAATTGCAAGAACAAATGCTAAAGTTGCTTGAAAATAAAATTGATGCTTGATTGAGCTTTGCTAGAATTTGATTTGAAATGAGTGTTTATCCATGTATGTTGATGATTATGCTATGTCCACTATGAAACTTGCTCTTTTTATAGCACCAGGACCAAAGTGACAGTTGAATCCATGATTTCCATTTCTTCCATAATTGTCTCACTTTTTCTACAATTGCTTCACCTTCCACATTATCAATTTCCTACCTGCTATTTTCTCTTCAACTACTTAACTACCCGTATAATACCCAACCTCTACGAGCTTTTATTTTAACTATGTCCTCTAAGAATATCTAACTTTTCATGAGTTCTCAATTTTTATGAATTTGAATTTGTACTCTTGTAATGGACTTGGATCCCAACTTAATGGACCTAAAAAAATAGTGTAAACAGATTATTAATTAGAATCGTAAATCTTTTTATGTTTGTAAAACAAGGGCATGAATGGGATTTTCGTTTAATGTTCTATAGACAGCAGTCAAAATTATAGGGGCTTAAATTTTGGACAATTTTCCGACGACGTTGACTAATATCTGCCGACCAAGCTTCGTATTCCAAGTTGCCCTTTCTCACACGCCCACTATATATGAACATAACTATGAAAAATTCCCCAATATTATGTCTATTTTTTTAATTCAATCTCTAAATAAATTTCTTCCGTTGTAATGTCATTTAATTTCAATCCTTAACAGTTATTAATATAACTTACCAATTATAAGCTTTAGTGTAATAATGATGATTTGGTGATTAAGACCATGAATCTTGATTTCGAATCTTTTGTACCAAAAAAGAATAATGTAACTTTATATATTATAATTTTTGAGATATAACTATAAAAATGTGGACTCTTTAGGCCATTTATCAATTCCTTTTTAAAGACAATCACAAAAAATTTCCCAAAACTATGTCTCTTTTTATAATTTTAAAAATTAAATTGTGAAAATTTTGTGATGAACACTTTCATAATTATCATATATGTATAATTTTCAATTAAATACTTTTTACCTATAGATTATTTTTCTTTTTAATGTATAATATATTTCAATAAAACATTCAATCAATAATGCATTATTATGTAAAATTTTGTTAGTACTTGACCATTTTCTAATAAAAGCACCTATTACAATGGCCTTAGAAAAGTTGAGGGTGACATTGTAACGCAATTTTATCTATGATCTAAGCTATAGATGAGTCACAGGTTGACAGGATTTTCCATTATCCTTTTCTTTTTGACAGTAATAATTTAAACAAAAAAAATTGAAGCTTTATCACTTTTTTTTCTCTTATCATATTCGCATTATATTTTCAATGAACGAAACAACATCATTGTGTAATGTAATAATTTTATATTTACATTTACTGTAAGAGAAGGCAATTTGTGAAAAAAAGAATGTTCTTGTTGTAGGAGTTCTGCAAATAATATGTTGCAGTACTCTTTGAATCGGTAAGATCTTTATCATTTCCAGCAAATCAAGACCTTCCAAAGCCGGCGTGATCTTCTCATGATTTTGCCAAATTTACGTGCAAGAAAAGATGGAAGTAAGAATGCAGGTGGTTGAATTGGTGACGGTGAGTTTTCTCTAACCAAAACATTTTGTGAAGCGGAAGGAGAGTTTGCTTCAATACTACTTCGGTTGCTGCAGCTTCTTCTGAGATAGAAGCTTCTGCTTCCTATATCCCCGATCAGCTCGGCTTTATCTAAACCTAAAAACAATTAGATAAATCATTACTATCTCTATTGTCATGCATGTAAAGATCCCATATGACATTTATAAACATGATGGGGATGAAAGCTTCATGTGATGTTTAATTAGGCCATACCATACATTCTATGTACAACCATTTATTTCTTGGTATAAGGGTCTGACTTGAAATTCGAACTCGATATCTCACAGCTTTTGTCGCCAGACCAGTATTATTAATTTATAGCTTATTGGTTACAACCATTTATTCTAATATCATATGATAGCTGAAATAATTTATATATATGCAACTAAGAAGAATTATACCAATGTTTCAAAACAAGCATATTGACATTAACATAGCCCAGGAGTTTCAACCGGTTCAATTGAACCTGCCTGAAAACAAAAATATATCGGATTGATCTGTTTAACCAACCTCTCCAAAACACAGAACTTGGAAACAAATTGACAAAGAATTGTTCTCAGCAACAATCCTAAAAAAAAAAAATCATCTAGCCATCATCCAAGTAACCCTCAAAAGTTATAATTTAGAACTAATGATTTAACTGTTCTAAGTTATAATCTTACAAGACCATCCACATAATTTGTCAAACTTGTCTAAGTATTTGAAAAACAATTTCAAGGAAAAGGCTATCTTCTAAGGAACATTCTCAATCTAAAAACAAGGGGACATATGAATATGAATGATAATATAACCATCTGTTGATTCACTAACTTCATTTGGTGATTAATTGACAAACATTGGGGAAAAATCAGTAAGGAATCTCAAAATTGCAAAATCATTTTCAAGCAACTTAAAGCAAATTAAACAGCAGGTCAAATCTTGACATACTTTGAAGGCTGAAGTAAGAGTGATGCAATTCATAAGAAGATGATGCTTTCTTATCAAGCTTAGGGGTCCTCCCTTCTTCAGTGTATTTGTCTACAACAAGCTTAATTGTATCCTCCACACTAGACCCCAATTTAACCATGCTCCTCACGGGTCCTGGACTTCCTTCAACTGTCACATTAACCACTACCTTTGCTTCCTTCTTGTAGCTCTGCAGTCCCTGCAATTCATATTTCTTGTAAAGATTACATATTAATGGTGCTTTGTATTAAGATTAATCAAATGAATTCTACCATTGGAATCCTCGGTTGCCTCCAGTATTGTTCGGTTTAAGTCCACAAATGGTTGATCTCATTTATCATATTGAGGAAACTTTTTAGATCTTCCAGTTCAATTTGAATTAAATGGCAATAAATATGATTCAATTCACCATGATTTTACATGACATGAATCATTAGAGTAATAGAACTGTAATTAAGAAAAATAATTAAATGCAACCATAAAAAGACCAATTAAGCCTTTCATTCTTTTCTATTTTTGCAAGAAAGAAATTGGATTGACCCATATTTCAATTTTTTCAGTCAAGAAAAAAAGATCAAATCTTACCCGAAAATCAAAATAACCCTAAAGACCGAAACAGAACACAAAGATCAAAACTAATTTATGCATACCTCGAAGCTCTGAGCAGAGGGAAAGGATATCACAGAAGGAGAGGAAGCAAAAACATCGAGGCAAGTGTTCGGTCGAGTCAGAAACCCGCCCTCACAATCAGACCACAAACTCCTGTTTTGTTGATCTTCAACTTCACTACCACTCTTCAGCAGCAGAGGCTCCGATGAGCAGCGCTTCAGAATCTTAACGGGTTTAGAGTGATTCGCCGCTCGTCGTGGGGGAGGGGTTCTTCTGCTGGGAGAAGGCGACGGATGCGGCGGCCAGATCTTCCGGGTGCTGCCGTAAGCCGAAAATCTTTGCCGGAGATTCCTTTCAGGCATGAATATAAATGAGAAAAAAAGCTGAAAAAAAAGAAAAGAAAATGGATGGATGGATTGTGAGAGATCTTTTGAGTGGGAGATGATTAGATATTAGTTAATTATTGGTGATGGGGTGTGGGAAAGGTGGTTTCTTTGTGAAAATAGTGTGAAGGAGGAGGAAAGGAAGGGAAGTTAGAAGGTAGTTGGGGGAAGACGCTTCTCTTGTTCTGCCTTGATTTTGCCTTCAAACTTTTAACTGATTGTCTTCTGATTTTTGTCCTTTTCTCTGCTTAAAACCATGATACCTTCTCTCCTCCTATTGGCAATTGACGGTGACCTTTTCCCCTTTTCTTTTCTTTTTTTTTAATGGATTCGTGCAATCAATTCACTTAATATTTATTTTTAATTGAAGAAAAAAATAATTATTTTTGACAGAAGAAAAAAATTAATTGAAAAATAATAATTAACTATATAAATTTTATAATATTCTAAGAAGAGTGATAGTGCATTTTTTATATAAAAAGGATATATTATTAAATATTAATTTTTATTATAAAAGTTAACATATATATTTTTTTCTAGGTTACTTATGAAAAATATGATAGTATTTCTCAATATTTTAATAGTCACATTAGAAGTTAAATACATAGGCCTCCAATGATTAAAAAAAACAGAATAGGGCAACTTACATAAAAATAAAAATATAAACCGGTAACTCTTACTTTTCTATCAAACTAATTATATTTTTTACACACTTTTAATTTTATATTAAAAATAATGTCTAAAAATATTTAATTTAGTTTAACATTTCAAATCTAATTTTTTTTAATTTGATACGGTTGACATGTATTAATATGTATATGAGTTATTTATTTTTAAAAATTAATATAACAGTTTTTTGAAATAGTGTGACAATAGTTAAAAAAATTATATAGATTTGTACAAAATTATATATTAAATGACTCTAAATTTATGTAAATATAAATATATCTATTTAAAATTAGTCGTATGTAGGTTAGATACATACAGACAAAAATATATCAATGCAAGCATATTTTCAGTATGGAAACCGTCTATATATAATTGGATCAAAAAATAAGCTTGGAGTATTATACTGCTAAATTAAACTAAATTCATTCCAATATTATATTTATATGAAATTAATATATATATATATGTATAATAGTTAAAAAATAAAGAATATAATTATTTTAACAAAAAAAAAATTTAAGGTTTTTTTTTAATGCAAATTGCCGTTAATATATTATAATATAGCCGTTCATTATTGTTTGGATGGCTTAAAGGCCATTAGGAAGGCAGAGCTTAATGTCGACTCCATATAATTAACTATATTATATTTCTTAAGTTCAAACTTTATCCTAATTATTTAAAAAAATTATTTAATATCCCTACGAAGTCCTAAACTACATAAAAAAAATTTCTCTCTCTCTCATCAACTTTCCATTTCAGTTTATATGGCTTTAAACTACACAACATTTATATATAAAATTTAATTACATATTTTTTAAAATTTTTACGAGTATATAATTTGATGATGTGAAAATTAATTTTGATAAAAGCAAAGTATTTGTTGGAACAACAAATTCTGATTTCGTTATCTGTTCATCTTACATCACAATTGAAATTTGGAACCATTTGGCTTGGCTTTCCATGTAATATATTCCATATATACAAACAGACCACAAGCTACCCCTTCAATAAACTAATTAGTAATTAAACATAAGATAGAATGCAGAAACAACATGCTTAGGCATCATTAATGCCCTTTCTTATTCATCATTAAATTAATTAATGTTCATTCATTAGTTTTTCTTCTTGCTCATTTTAATATATATATATATATATATACCCGATTTAAATGCAATTTTGAGAACTTGACTTCATTTTTAAGCACAAAAATTGGCTAAAAATAGTGATGGTAATCAACCCATGACCAAACCATCTTTGCCCGATATATAAGGTACAAATTTTATGATAAATCATGTTAATAATTATCTTAAGCTAAAATACAATATAAATAATATATTTATAAATATTTTGTAAAATTATTACAAATTTTTTTTATTACATGTGTAAAACTATATGCACATGATTAATCTCTACTAATTCAAGACAAGTTCCTCCCTTTCAACCATATGCTTCTTCCACTTGTTTGTGTTGATTTTTCACAAACAATGGATTAGCTGTAATGTTGAGTTTGATGATGCTAATTGGCTGAGAAGAACTTCTAACTTGTTTAACATAATTCCCATCATTCACGATTATTGGTGTCTATAAATGGGAGCAGCGGAGGGTTGAGCAAGAGGTCTTCAAATATAATCAATTTGCTGTAGTGCAATATTATCTGGAGTGAAAGTCGTTGAGTAGTGTTTGAAGTTGTGCTTCAAGGGCCAGTCTACTTTCTTCATCAATTTATGAGACTTAGAACAATGTGGTTTTATAGCCATCACTCTACCTTCTTCTGCAATTGGGTTTTCAAGAACGACTCCATATTCAGGGGATGGAGCTTCTTCTGCAACTGGGTAATTCATGAGCAACTCCATATTTAAGTATTGGCGGATATTCAGGGAACATTGGAGCTTCTTCTTCTTCAATTGGGTATATTCAGGAATAACTTCGTGTTCAGAGATTGAGACTTGGTTCAGATATATAGGGAATATTGGAGCTTCTTCTTCAATTGGGTATTCTGGAATTGGATATGGATATGATTCTTCTGCAAAGATATCCTCAGTCATTATATCTTGTGTTGAATGTTTAAGATTTAGAGAGAGAATAAGACGAATCAAATCCTTTATTCAAATAAAAAAATATTATATACAACTTTACACTCAACTAAATGCGAACTAGGAAAAGACAAAAAACACGTCATCAATTCTAAGCTAATGACATCTCACTAATCATAATAAAACTCTCACACATATGCTTCTATAGCCCCTCTCAAGTTGGAGCTTGGGTGAAGACAGTCAAGCCCAACTTGCAACAAAACTTATCAAACAAAGAAAAAGGAAGAGCCTTCGTAAAAATATCTACAACTTGTAAATGAGAAGGCACATGAGTGGGCAATACCAATCCAACCTTGTATTTTTCACACACTAAATGACAATCGATGTTAAGGTGTTTCGTGCGCTCATGGAAAATCGAATTAGTATAAATATGGATGACATCTTGATTGTCACACGAGAAGGTGACCAGTAAAGGAACTGAAACAGGAAAATCTCTAAGCAAACAAAGTAAAAATTGAATCTCACACACAGTACTTGCAAGACTTCTATACTCTGCCTCAGCTGACGAGAAATAGTATTTTGTTTCTTAGTTCCACGAAATAAGAGCAGATCCAAGAAAAACACAATAGTCTGTAACAAATTAAAGTGCATCTTTACAGGCAGCCCAGTCAGCATCACTATAAGCATGCAAACGAAGATCATTGGTGCTAGAATAAAACAAACCTCTATCAGGATGGCCTTTCAAATACTTTAAGACATGAAGAACATCTTGCCAATGGGACTGAAGAGGGGATTGAACATACTGATTGAGTTGTTGAATGGCAAATGTGACATCAGAGCAAGTAAAACTAATATACAACAAACAACCAATGATTTTGTGATAACATTGAGGATCTACTAATAAAGGGCCATCATCAGCAAGCAAACGATTACCTTTTACCATAGGTGTAGATACTACCTTAGCATTGTCGAGACTAGCATCATGAATGATATCTAAAATATACTTACGCTGACAAACAAACAAGCCAGTTGAAGAGCGAGTAATCTCTAAGCTAAGAAAATACTTAGCTGGACCAAGATCTTTAACGGTGAACTTGGCATGAAGGAAAGATTTAACATCAGTAATAGTTGTCTCGGATGTCCCTATGAGAAGAACATCATCAACACATACTAAAAGAGCCATAAACAAACCATCCCGATGCACAGTAAATAGACGTGGATCGTGAACAAACCGACTGAATCCATAAGCATGTAATTGATAAGTAAATTCGGTGTTCCATTGATGAGAGGCTTGCTTAAGATCGTAAAGAGAACAACACAAGCTTGTAAACTTGGCCTGGTATAGCTATTGGGTGGAGTGAGATGTAGCTCTTTATAAACATAACCACGCCCAAGAATGCATTGCGGCCAATGCTAATAATAGTATGATAGTCACTGTTTTGGCAATAGGGGAGCAGTTTTCTATATAATGAATGCCATCTATCTAGTTATAGCTTTTACCTACCAACCAAGTCTTGAATCGATCAATATCTCCATTGGCTTTAATTTCAACTTATATACCCATTTTGAGCCAATGGGTTGTTTACCAGGCGGCAAGGTAGTCAGCTCCTACGTTTCATTTTGTTCTAAAGCCTCAATTCTTCTTACATTGCCTGAACCCATTCTTCATGCTGCACTGCCTCTTTATAAGTTTTCAGTTCCTATATTAAAGATAATTTTGCTAAAAAACATAAGTGTATATCAATAAAATGTCCAGTGGGTATATGGTCAGGTTGAGCAAATTCAGAAGTAATAAAATTGGTCTCAAAATCATTAAGCCATGTAGGTTTGCGAATCTACCTAGAACTTCTACGATTTAAGGGAAGAGAAGGATCATTACTTGAAGTGGAGGTAGCAAGAACAATAGTTGGATAGGTAGTGGCAAAGATTCCTATAACAAAGGAGAAAAAGGAATGGAAAGAGAAAAAAGATGTTTGTCCTTAAACACATGCAGAGGCAAAATAGGCTCAAAATCCATAGTCATAGGTGATTGATTATAAAGGAAAAAACTTTCATAAAAAATGACATCTCTTGAAGAAAAAATACAATGCTTCTCTATATCATACAATTTATGAGCCTTTTTACCAGGAGCTTCACCTAAGTAAATACCTTTAATAGTTCTTGAATAAAACTTGATAGGATAAAGAGAATTGTTCTTAGCATAAGCTAAACAACCAAAGGTTTTAAGCTCATCATAACTAAGTAAAAAAGAAAAAAGAATCTGAAAGGGCGTTTGCCAGTTTAGAATAGCAATAGGAAGTCTATTTATTAAGTAAACAACATGTAAAATGGCTTCCCCCCAAAACTTGATAGGTAAACTAGCATGGAAAAGAAAAGATTTAGCAACTTGAAGTAAGAGCCTATGTTTTTGCTCCACAATACCATTTTGTTGTGGAGAATAAACACAACTTCTTTGGTGTAGGATACCATTTGTCGATAAAAGAGTTTGACAAGCAGTACTAAGAAACTCTAAACCATTGTCTGTCCTTAAAGCTTTTATTTTGATCTTAAATTGAGTTTTTATGAGTTGGAAAAATTTGGTAAGGTAAAAAACTATTTGAGATTTGTGATTCATCAAAAACACCCATACACCTCTACTACAATCATCTACCAAAGTGGGTAAATAATGTGCCCCATGAATAGTTGGATGCTTATGTGGACCCCATATATCAGCATGAATGAGATCAAAAGGTGCCTTACTTCTGTTATGACTTTAAAATCTAATTTCGAGCATTACTAAAACTGTCATTAAGCCCAATTAAAAACTGTATAATCCTATTCATTGAATTTATATCCTCCATAGATCTTGCTACCTCACAACTACATCCATTACATGTGCAATATGGCATAGGACATAAAACATTAAGTTCATCCCATAACTTTCTCAATTTCGTGTAATATGATCCCATACTCAAATTTCCTTGCTTAATTGAGGCAATATCTCTTTGTAATTGGTGCAATTGAGATCCATTGCATTCTCCAAAATTTTCTTCAAACTCCTTCCATAATTCTCGAGTAGACTCTACATATATGAAAGATTCTTCCAACTCTTTCGATATGGCATTGAGAATCCAAGATATTACCATGGAATCCACACGATTCTAGTATTCAAACTCTTCAGAATTTTCATCAAGCATTTCGACACTTCCTTCAACAAAACCTAATTTGTTATATGCTCTTAAAGCAATTCTCATCGACCTATTCCAAGTTAAGTAGTTATTTCCATTCAAAAATTGGAAACCAAAACCATCCCTAGATTATTAGAGGAATTTAAATGTAATGGATTTTCATTTCCATTAATCCTAGATTCTTCAGTTTGTCTGTTATTTCTTCTTGGATTGTTATCATTTCCATTGACCCTAACTCCTTCATTCTGTCAATTAATTTCTCTTCGATTATCATTCATTTTCTTTTAAGATCCAATAAAAAGCCAGCAAAAACACCCAACAAACAAAAAACGCAATATCAAAGTAAAAGCAAGAAGAATTACTTAGCTTTCTCCCTTTTGATTTGCTTAGCTTCTTCTTTTCGATCAATCAATCCTTCTTTACTTAACTTCTTCCTTTCAATCAATCAAGTTTTCCAAACACATGAGCTTTGGTACTATGTTCAAGATTTAAAGAGAGAATAAGGCGAATCAAATCCTTTATTCAGATAAAAAAAATATTATATAAAAGTTTACAGTCAACTTAGAGCTAGTTAGGAAAAGACAAAAAATACCTCATCAATCCTAAGCTAACGACACCTCACTGATCCTAATAAAACTAAAAAAACTTAAATAAAACTCTCACACATATGCTTGTACATTGGACTTGAGAATCTTGGCTAGAAATGTACATAAGTGTCATTCTCTTCCGGCATTGATCTTCCACTACTTCCTCACCAGAAAATATTTTCTTCTGCAAACACGGCATTACAGCTGACTCAAATTCAAGGACATTGATCTCTTCTTCCACAATTATTTCTTCCTTCTTCTTATGTGGATTTCTCCCATGCTTATTCTAATAATTAGGGGCTTCTTTCTTCTCTTGGGGTTGATCAGCAAGTGCATGGCTTATGCGCAGCTAAGTGAGAAGAGTTAAGAGTGGGGTGTGAAGGGGCAAAAGTGATGCTTTGCAAACAGAAGAGAAGAGTTGGCTTTGATTAAGTTTGAGGAGTCACTGTGCAGGAGATCAGCAGATTCAGAGGTTGAAGAAGCTAATTTGTGTTTCCCCACATCTCACTTAAAAACACAGGCTTATTTATTGGGTCGTTTTCAATTGGACCTAATGGAAACCCTAGCCTATGGACCATAACTTCATTTTCTCCTCCTACAGAGCCAGATTCCACACTTCATGCTTCTTCTTCCTATTCTTCTTCTTCTTCAATCGATGCACCTAGGAAGCACGATCAATCATTCTCCTGCGAGATTATGGATATTCGACCTTTATCAACTACAAGTTTTGAGGTTATCAAAAAATTTACTTTGCCATATGATTCTGCTGGTTTTTGGTATGTTCTTCCCCTATAAGGATATGGATATTCATTACCATATTATGTAAATTTTTACTCTCTTTTCTTGAAATTTTTGTTTTATGCTTTCTTCGGGTAATATTCACATGCTTTTTTGTTTATTAATTGGTTTAATTTTGTGGATTTTCATTTTGCAGTAAGATTGAGATGCACTATAATTGACTCGAATGAACATCTTGTCAAGACCGAGCTGGTATGTTATCATATACCTTATTACTTTCCCTTATTCTTTAATTTTATATTGGATTTTATATTAATGCATGTTGTTCTTTAGTGAATGCATTTAATTTTTTGTTTAAATCATTCAGATTTATTCTTGCTTTCTTCCATTTTTTTCATTATGCTTGGTAAAGTAGAATATGATTCGTTTTGCTAGAAAATGAGTAGTATGAAGTGTAAAATAGTTAGTGTTTCATTCGTTTTGCTCAATTTGAATTTAGTTGATGTTTGCTTCTTCTTAATTCTTGGTTAATGAATATAATATTAATCGCTGTGTTAAAATTCATTTGGACTATTAGACTGCCTACTTAGTGTATTTGATTTATCTAAATTCCCCGTATCCATGTCCATGCTTCTTAGCTCTTGAGCACATTGGAGACTAAATAAAACAGCATGTGCTTCTGCTATTTCCGCTGATGGATAGTCTCCTATATTCTTCCCCACTGAAAGTAAGACAATTCTCGATGCATCTTGGATTACTGCTCCAACTGAGGCATGAGATTCTCCTAATACCGCATTACAGTTGAGCTTGTAAAAACCGGAAAGGGGAGGGCACCATTTCTGAGTTTACTTATGGGGTTGTGTTGTCTCATGCACCCATGGACTGACCTTTGTATAGTTGAGTGGTATATATATATATATATATATATATATATATATATATATATATATATATATATATGATTTGACCCTATTGCTATCATCTTTTTTTTTTTTTTTTTGTGTCAATTTCTATTTTCTTTATGTAAGTAAACTATTTGGCAATAACTTATATAAGTAAAGAAACTCTCATTGATTATTTATGTATCAAATAGTTAGACACATACTGTTATGCTGAAAAGACAATTTTTCTTCTAATTTCAAGAAATTTTTTGGTAGATTAGATTTATCACATTATCAATAAACCAACTTAATTACAATGACATGTATGTATATTGTCTTCATATCAACCAATTATAATAAAACAATTAAATACACGTCATTATATGGTTGAGTTGATCTATGGATGACATAGTATATCCAGTCTATCTAAAAATTTTTCTTTAATACATACTCATGTAGAAATATTATTTCAATCAATAATCTTATAAAACCGAACTAATTTTCAATATCTCCTTAAATAATTATTTAAAAAATCACCAAATAAGATATTTGATTTTTTACATTGAAAATGATAATTTTTTATTATATTTTTTATAAAACTGTTATACAATATTGAAATTTATTATTAAAATATTTATTTAATTTTGATCTCGGACCTCTAGACATGGTCAATGTGTTAACCCAATCAGAGATTGAATCAGTCATAATCCGAATTGTTATACCATGCACTACATGGACCAAAGATTCATTTACATATGCTTGAACATTAAAAATCCAGCCCTCTTTAAAAAAAAAAAATTAAATTTTGAATGCTCCTGGAGCATGTAGGTGCATGGAATAATTTTTCTCGTAATCCTATCTCTTCTAAGCCCAAGAGGTGAGACCAGCCACAGTACTCTAATTAAAGTGCTTTTCTACTCTCATGTTAAATCCTAAATTCTTTTAAAATTGGTCCATAAGTATGCATTCCTGCTACTAATCTTTAACTTTCTAGCTTCAAATAATGTTAAAGTCTTCTGTTTTCTCGTTGCAAAAAAGTACAACCAAATAAAACATTTAAAATCTAATCACATATTAAAATAAAATTGAAAAATATTTTATACTTGATTGACTGTATATTTAATTTTATTTCAAAATTTTTGAAACATACATTTCTGAAGAAGAAAAATCGTATTTTTATCCATTATTGACGGAATTCAGAAATACTTTAATTACCTATGAATAAGTGATGTATGAATCATTCTCAAAAAAAAAAAAAAATTGATGGATGAATCCAAATATGAAAATAATTGTTTGGTGTAAATGGGCAAGCAGCCAAAGGTGGGCAACACCGTTAATTAATACTTGTTTGAATCCAACTCCTTCAGAAATTTATGCATGTTAACCGTTTGGCCATTAATAGGCATATATCATGTCAAGCACTTGAATATATATAAAATTATAATATTTCTATTTGTATAACTATTTTGAATATTTATACTCTTTTATAAAAAATATATATAAATAAAAAAAGTATGCAATCATAGATATATAAAGATTCATTCATAGAGTAGCAAATTGAATTGAATTTTTCACTCGTACCAAACAAAAAATTAGTCCCATTTAAAATGAATTAATTTCATATCAAATAAAAAGAATCAGTTTGTAAATAAATTTTAGAAACTTTTCAACACTCACCTTGTGAGGAGTTAGTAGGAAGATATAATTTTTTCAAAATAATTTTTATTGTTTCTTTTTGCAATCCAATCAAAAAGTGAGTATTAAACATCCTTGAAAATAGAGAATGTCTTTATCATTACTTTAAATTTTATAATGTAATTCCTTTGCAATGGAAAGACATATATATTTTCTTTTATTTTTTTAATCAACAATTAATGCTAATAATCATGTGAGGGATATAGTTAGGTAGTAAGAGCATTAATTTAAACTAGATTATTATTTAATTTGATAAATAATATGTGTTTGGTAAAATATTTTATTTGGAAAAAAATTAGATTATAATCTAAAAAAAAAGCTAGTAAGGCTATATTTTGTAAAATTAACTGATTATCTAGCTTTAAGCTGATAGTCCAATTGTAGCTGATAATTTAATTTATTCAACCAAAAGTATTTAGTAAAAATTAGCCGAAAAAGTAACTAAAAAATATAAAATGATATATTTATATTAATCAAAATATTATATAAAATATATTTAAATACATAATACAAAAAGCTAGATAATCGTTTTGCATATTATATATTATAAAAATTATATTTAATATATCATCCTAATATAATAAATATATTCACCTTTATCATCTAACATTCTATTATTATTATTATTATAAAAGATAATTTAATAATTATATTATATATAAATAATTATATTTTATATAATTTAATAATTATAAATTATAATATGTTATTTGATGAAAAGAATAAGGGTATAAAGGGAAAAAATTATAAGCTATTAGGTTTTTTATATGCTACTTTTTTTTTTCCTAAATAAACTAATTTACTAAATAGAGATTATTAGTCAAATTAGATTATTTTTATGATCAAATTAAATTATAATTTAATTTAGTATTACTAAACAGTGCCTAAAAATAACATAAAAAAATGTACAAAATTATTATTTTTCTCTTCCTTTATTACCTTATTTTTTTTAATATCAAATGACATGTTATAATAATCATAATGATCTTTTAAGAAAATAATAATGTAATTATTAAATTATAGATAATATAGTTATTGAATTATTTAATAGTAATAATAGTGAGCATTTTTGTTATATCTAAATGAAATATTTAATATAGTTTTTATAATGATTATATATATAATTTTTTTCTATAATGAATTTAAATATATTTTATATAATATTTTTAATTAATATAAATATATATTTTTATGTCATTCTATATTTTTTTAGCTATGTTTTCAATTAGTTTTATTAGAAATCAATTATAGACACTGATATAATTAGAGTTGTTCTTTATATACAAATTCGGAAATTTACGATTCTAAGATCGGTTCTGGATCATAGAATCCTTTTCTATTAGATAAGTCCATTTTTGTAGCTTTAATGAGTTTAATATTTCCGGCAATTGCAATAAGTTTTTTATCTTTTCATGTTAAAAAGAAAATTTAGAAGAGATATAATAAAATTCACGAAATTCTTTAATTGATTCTTTCAGAAAAATACTAATTGTTTTATTTTGAGTGATAAAGATAACATATAATAATTAAATAAACTACAACTATTAAATTATCAATGAACAGATATATTATTTGTGGCCAAGGACATGTCACAAATTATCAGTACAATCACACCGATATTAGACCAGTCTACACGCCAAATCATTAGCACACATCACATCTTCATCGTCAAAATAAAACCCATTCATCTATCAAAGTGTCTATGTGGTAGGCCCCAAAGGCTGCATCTCTCACTGCCCTTTTTCCATCTTTTTCTGTCAATCAATTTCCTTTTTATTCTGTTTACCAGATTTTCATAATCCTAGACAACATACTTAGATTGAAATGGAAAGAATATAATCAAACCTTAATTAATGGTGTTTATCTATTGGTTTCAATCCAATACCCTTATTAACAAAAAAAATTTAAAGACTGAACTAATCATGTAAATTATTAATAAGGTCAACAACCGAATTTATACAAGATGGAATTCTTGAAAAACAAAACAATGGATAATGTGAATAATATAATTGCAAATGGGTGTCTGATTCACTGGTGGGAGTAGTGAAAGACGCAAAACGTGAAAGCAATAGAAGAAAAGTTCTAATGAATGAAAAACATAAATTGGTAAGCTTGATGCCTACTTATCATACTTCTTTTTATATATATATTCATTAGTGGAAGAAATGTCCGAACTTCAAACACTTCATGAAGAATAAAATCTCATATATTATTAAAGCAGAAATCTAAATAAAGCCTCTTATACCACTAACACACAAGTTCTGGACTCTCTACTCATTTTTTTTTTTTTATCATACTTGCTTTTTGGGATTACCGTTAAATATTTTAAAAATAAATTTTGAATTTTTTGATTTAATCGACTTATTTATTTAATTTCTTATAAACTGTATTTTTTAAATTTATTTTTGAAAAAAAGTATATATTTATTATTTTTTACCCAAAAGCGGTTTTACTTTTAAAAATACAATTTTTTTTTTCAAAAAAAATATTTTTTTCAAATTTAATTCCAATGAGGCCTATAGACTTTTTTAAAATTAGCTTCCTAATGTCATATAAACATAGGTGAATTACACTGACGTTATTTTAATTATTTAAATCGTAATAATTCAGTATTTAAAAAATTATTTATAACATAAAATTATGTCAATCTTTTATTTTATAGCTAAAATAATATTTAAAATATTAAATTATTACTATTTAAAATTACTTACAGTATAATTCACCTCAAAAACACTATCGGCCTAATTTCAGTTCATCTACCCATCAGATCCATTGTAGTCAAAGTTAGAATTTATGATAAAAGCTTTAATTACAAAGCTGAAAATTATTATTTCTTTTTTTAGCAGAAGAGAACCAACTTTCACACTATCAACATCAGATTAAGTACCCTGCTACTCTCATTATGAGATTGAAAATAAAGTTGGAGTCAGATTTTTACCACCAAATTGGAATAAAATCAAAATTCCCGCATTGATTTCCATTTTAGTTTATGTACTGTTGATCCATTTAATATTACGTTCGAAAAATATATATTTTAAAAAAAAATTTATATTTTAAATTTTTAAAAAAATTTTTTTATGGTATAATATGGATGAAATAGAAAATATTATTGGGAATGGGTTATGGAGATTATTTAAGGGGAAAAAGGGAAAAAAATAATAAGAAAGGAAAACAGTGGGAGCCAACTAGCCAAGTGTGTGCATGTAAATGTATAGCTCAGATTGTTTGTCGTCAGCTAAAGAAAGGATATAAAAAGATTCCAGCTTTGTTAACAATCGTCGAATGCGTTCAAAACTTCCCGCATATTTTAACTAATACGTCTCCATAGCCCTCTCACTCCACCTCCCCGCAAAATGCTGCCTTTCCACTCTCTCGAAGATGCCGCCGCCGCACTTGGCCGTAATCTCTCATTCGCCGAGACATTGTGGTTCAATTACTCTGCCAACAAGTCCGATTACTTCCTGTACTGTCACAACATTTTCTTTCTCTTCTTGATCTTCTCTGTTGTGCCTTTGCCTGTCGTTTTCATCGAGCTCATGCGATCTGCTGGATTTGTTAAGTATAAGATTCAGCCCAAGGTTAAGTTGTCTCCTTCCGAGATGTTTAAGTGCTACAAGGATGTCGTGCGTATGTTCTTTCTTGTTGTGGGTCCCTTGCAATTGGTCTCCTATCCTTCTATCAAGGTGAGATTCAGCAATTGAGAATTCAATTATTTGACGATTTAATGAGATTCGTGCGAATTTGAATGACCACAAGTTTCAATTTTTAATTATCATTTTCGTTTTCTGATGGTTTCTGCGAAATTGGACTTGTGGGTTTCGCCATTTTTTGTTTTTGTTTTTTTATTTCTCATATCACCAATTTGTATTGGATAATATCTTGATTTGTCTCATTGTTTCTCAATTATGTCGGATTTACTAGTTTTTTTTTTTTTTGCATTGGTCATATTAATTTAGTAGCTCCAACTTTTATCGGGTTACAACTTACAATTTGGGATTTCTAATATTCTTGAGACGTGTAATGGTTTTTGGCATCAACTATGGGATTTAATATTTTAGAATTTTTGTTGAATTCTGCTCTCATATTTTTGTTGATAGCAATATGTGAACATTGTGAAAAGATGGAATCTGCTGTGGGTTTTGCTTTGTCTGGCCACTGTTCATAATTATTTTTTTTCCGTGAATTTCACTGTTGATAATATTGCCAATGGCTCTTTTAGTTTTCGTTTTTATGAATTTTTTATTGGCTTTTATTGTAGGTTGTTTGGTAAGCATATATGAAGTTTGATTCTCTAAGATAGTGACCGGGAAATTTTTAAAGCTGTTAGAATTTTCCTTTAAACAATCCTTCCACATTTCTAACAATGTCAGAGTATCTACAGATTATTGGAATCCGAGCAGGCTTGCCATTGCCTTCAGGATGGGAAATTTTTCTGCAGTTGTTGGTCTACTTCATGGTGGAGGATTATACTAATTACTGGGTCCACAGACTTCTGCATGGTAAATGGGGCTATGAGAAAATTCACCGTGTTCATCATGAATATGCAGCTCCTATTGGTTTTGCAGCTCCATATGCACACTGGGCAGAAGTTTTGATCCTTGGAATTCCATCTTTCCTTGGGCCAGCAATGGTTCCTGGGCACATGATCACATTTTGGTTATGGATTGCTTTACGGCAGATTGAGGCTATTGAGACACACAGCGGGTACGCATGCTTTGCTTTTCTTATTCGTTTATTGCCCTTTTTTGCTTTAGTTGATTGTGAGCAAATGATGCTAACTTTACAATTTCTTTTTATTTTTATTATAGATTTTTTGGTAAAGTACTAGGAGATTTCAAGATAAATGGTCGACCTTTTCTTTGACGACTAGGATCAGCACAATACTTTTTTTATCCTTTTTATTCTCTTTCTTTATTAGTTATAATTTGCTTTGCAGAGTTTGTTACTGTTGATTTTCTAGCTATCATTTCCAGACGTTTTCTACCTAACAAAATAGTAGATAGTAGGTGTTTTCTCACTGTTGCTTTCACTTTAGATATCTTATATCATGTTTTCTCAACCCTTGCATCACCATAATGAGAAGGTAGTAAAATGGACTAATCAAGATTGAAGTCGATAAAACATGATTCTGACACAAACTCATGTTAAGTACTATGCTTGGTGTGGTATAACTAACATATGGTTTCTTTGCACCTACAAGTTTGAACTTTTGTGTTTGATGATATAACATTGGGAACTTTCGATTCATTTATTTTAGCTGTTTGAAAGATAAAGAGGTTTATGACGTGATCATACCTACTGGATCATTGAATTCCTTTTCTCAAAGGATGGAGGACGTACATTTGTTTGGGATAAAATTGTTTGAAATAGATTGCTATAAGACAAGTATACAGCCATGCCCATAACGAGTAATAGAATATTTCTATTTTGTTGGCTTAACATATGCATATAAGTGATGGAGCAAAACGTAAAAAGAGAGAATCCAGTGGCTACTGAAGTAGAGAAAGTGATTCTCCAAGGAATTCTAAGCAAGGATTGATTTGCTTGTATATAGAAGGTCAAATAGTATCTCCACCATTATGGACTTACTGAAAGAACTGCTTCAATTGATGAGGATAATCTTAATACAGGTTGAGATGGTTAGTTTGAGGCTAGCAGATGATGGTGATGGTTTTTTTTATTATTAATGTAGTTATTCTGTCTAAAAATTCTTAAATTATTGTAATGACAAATGATTTTTATAGATAAATACAGATTAAATATCAATTTATCCCCTGAAATTGTCAGCAAAGCCCAATTTCAAGCCAAAATTAACTCGAGCTCTATAATAGGACTCAATTTTGATTTTACAGCTGATTTAGTCCATTTTATAATAAATCAATGGAAATACTGAGAACAAAATGACTAAATTTGCAATAAAATTTTATACAAAATATTTTGAATCCTTCACATGAGTTAATTTTGAGCTAAATAACGATTCACAATAAGACTAATTTCATTAAATTTATTAAAAAATGTAGCTAGGCTACCGTAAAATCAAACTTAGATCCTCATATGACTATAAAGTTGATTTTGGGTTGAATTGAAATTCTATAACAAGTTCCAGGGGTTATTGATATTTAATCTGACAAAAAAAAAAATCTGAAACTGGAATTGGTTGCTATTTAAATATGGTAATTGGTATGTTTATGACAAACTAAGATGAGGGGTTCTGTGAAATAAATGTAAATATACATTGTCCCTTCAAATATAATACTCATTTAGTTATGGCAATTTCAAGTCTCTTTGTTTGCACATTGTTGGTAATGCACAGTACTTTTGAACATCAGTGCTTACAGCAGAATACTAATTCCTGTTTATTAATAATGGTTTCTCTGTTGTTGATCAATTTATTGACATTCAGCAGCATAACGATTACACCATTTCATGTACTGCTCTTCATATCCTTGCTTTTATGCTATTAACTGATGTTCTAAAATACTGTGTATATAAAGCATGTCATTCTGTCTTTTTATGCAGGTATGACTTCCCATGGACTCCTACAAAATATATTCCATTTTATGGTGGTGCGGATTACCATGATTATCATCATTATGTTGGAGGGCAAAGCCAGAGCAATTTTGCTTCTGTGTTTACCTACTGTGACTATATCTATGGTACTGACAAGGTAAACAGACAAATATTGCAACTATAATATGCACACTAGTGAAAATAATTTCAACTGATCAACTCATGTTTTGTTGTTTTTTCGATTAGGGTTATCGGTATCAGAAGAAGCTTCTTCACAAGGTAAACAACACCTCTTCTTTCATCAAAAGTTTAATTGACTACCGGAGTGTACCTCATATGTTGGATAGATATGTGCTAATAGAGTATTAGTTTGAATAAAGCTTAGTTAATTAAAACCATGCTTTTCCGCCTTCAATTTGGTATCTTTTCTTTTCTGATGAAATTATTATGTTCTGATATAATTCAGTTGAACGAGGGATTTGCAAGTGATGGCGAGCAAAATGGAGGATCATACACTCAAGATCTCAAAAGAGATTAGCAGCAGCATCAATGCACTTAAGAGTACATCTCTTGGAAACCTCTGATTTCAAGTTGACAGCAATGTTCTATTCTGGTTAATATAGAAGTCTTTAGTATTTCAGGTGAAGATTAACTGTGTTATATGTAGCAGGAGGGGGATTTAGGTTTCAGTGTTTAAGTTTCAAAAGAATTTGGGATTTTGGTAATGAAGTTCAGTTGGTGAGGTGTTTTGTGAATTCAAGTGGGTGTTCTTGAGCTTTTTATTCAACATCAAAATGTAGAAAGTGCATATATCCATGTTTCTTCTGTGTAACTCGGATGCTATCTTTCGTTCTACATATTCTGGGGAAAGTACTTAGATGTTTGTTTCAAGTGGTTGATGATATTACTGTGAATGAAAGGCAAAGAGGATATTTTGATGAATGAATGTGTTACAAAGAGTACTGTCAAGTGTCAACTGCAGAAGATGGACTAAGAATATCAGAGAATGCCTGTGGCTGTGGTCTAGTTAGGATTCTGCTAAATGTCGCTAAGCCAATAATAGACCCACTGTCGTTTATGACTCTCCACGGCCATTTTATATTGCAAGCACAAAGGATGGGATCACACGCACCAGTGATAATGCTGGAGAAAAAGAAATATTTAAACAACTACAGCATTCGTATATAATAGTTAGTATTTAAGACAAGCAGCCCGTCTAGCTCAGTCGGTAGAGCGCAAGGCTCTTAACCTTGTGGTCGTGGGTTCGAGCCCCACGGTGGGCGTTTTACAAATTAACTTTTTTACCCAGAACCCATTTGGCGATTACGTATGAATTTTGGCCGTAATGTAAGTGATATACGTATAGTGATTTAAACAAGCAAAGCAATTGACTTTCCGTTGGATACTTCCTACTAACAAAATAGCGCTTTTTTCATTTTTTTTCTACAGGAGCCAGTTTGTGGAGAAACCACAGCTACATTTTTCACCTTTTTCTTCGAAAGTTCGTTTCAGAAAGCAAATTGATGAGGGAAAAAAAAAAAGGATTTTTCATAAATTAACCTGGAAGAACGCAATTCAATTGTTTTTTTTTTTTTTTTGGTTTTATTCAGGGCCAACTATGACCCAAATCCCAAAGCATTCTCCTCAATAGGCCCATCAAGTTAAGAGAAATTTCATTTTGAATAGCCCAATAAACCCATAAGATATTATGCGGAAAAGAAAAAGAAGAGAATGGCGAGATTAAAAATTTTAAAAACACCACCCACCATTATTGTCCGATTAAGTTAATATTAAGTGATAATGGTGGGGTCCAATAATCATGTGCTTCTTGATATAGCCAGCTGTTGTAATTTGCAACATCAAAAGTTCCTTCTTTTTAAATTCAACCCACCACCCCCTTTCTTTTCTTTTCTTTTTTTTTTTTAAATTAAATTTTTGACCTTTTGTAAAAGAAATTTGCTGATGAAATTTATCATTATTTCTTATTTAGGCATCATTGGGGAATGTCATCTTATCAATCTTTATCATACACGTGGGTATAATCCATTCGATAATCATGGGTCCCAAACTGCATTACCATTGCTCTAATTTCCATGCCAAATTATTATTATTATTATTATTATTATTATTAGCCTTAAAATTAAATAAACTAGTGAATTATGATTTCTCTATTGACAATTAAGAGAAAGAATGAACATTCTAAGATTTTGGGGTTTAGTTGTAATATTCTCAAAAATTTTAGTGAATTTACTAGTGTCACATATTCATATCTTAACTTATTAAATAATAAATTATCATGTGAAAATTATTAGTATGAAAATAATTACAATAATACAATATGTTGAAAAAATTGTGCTTATGTGCCATTTTGAGAGGATAATTCGGGTGAGTCTTATAACTCAATTTTAAGAAAAAGATTCGAGATATATATTTTTTAACATGAAAACTATGAATTAATGTATTTATATGTTCAAAATGGAAAATATGTGAATAGAAATTGAAGTTAAAAGTAAGCTTATTGCTAAGAAGATACAAAGAGAGAAAGTGAAAATGAAAGTTGTCTTACATCACTAAAATATAAAGTTGGAATTATATTTATATAGTAAGATACATTCTTATATAAATAAGAAAGTAGCATGAAAGGCTTTTGTCATGCACTCAGCACAGGAGTGCAAATCCATGGTCCGGAATAGACTAATACGCGACCTGCGTTTACGAATATCAGACAGAAATTCCATAATTTGGATGAAGCCCAATTTTTACTTCTAGAAATTGAAGGACACAACGACACAACCAAGTGTCTAGTACACCCGTGTTGTTATGTTGCAGTGTATACATGACTAATCTATAGGCCCGTGTCGTTTGTTTTCTAAATCTGTTTTTTGAGTTTCTTATCTTTTAAAATTTCATTTTCTGATATTTCAAAGATTAAATTCACCATTATTTAAGTGTTACAAAAACATTATTGGTAGCTTTTAAAGAGATTAATCACAATTAATTTCATGTCTCATCCATTTAGTATAAATAGGAATTATTGACTTTTGTTGAAGAGTTGGTTGGTTTTTGCTCTTTTTGAAAAAAATTTCTTTCATTTTCTTCTTTTCCTTCTCAAGTGATAAAAAATGTAATATATAATCAGTTTGCTGTAAGTAGATATTGTGTGTTCAATTTCTATTTAATATTTATTGTATCATAAAAGATAAATGCCAATTTTTCTAAACACCGTTGATAAGAGTAAATTTATTTTAAAAATACTGTATAAAACACAGATATCATATTTGTTCTAACTTCTTTTATCATTTTATTCGAGTATTGAATTAATTTTCTAACACAATATTATCTTATATATAGAGTGATAGTCTAATATTTTTTATTTAAAAAAAATATTATTTTCATGATGATGAATTGAAACAAAAGCTGTAATATGCAATAATAATGCAAAATGGACAGGAATTGAGAAAAAGGGAAAAGAATTTTCAGAATGAGACGCCATGGCCGGCTTTGAAACTGTGAACTTTTTTCTCTTGTGTTGTGTAATTAATTACTTACTAGACTTTTCAGTAGTATCAATAAATTATAGAAAAATTTTTAGGCTCCATTTTTCAGGTGAATACACCTTTTCTTTTTCATCTGTCACACATTCATTCTCAAAATACATAAAAACCAAGAGGGAAACTTATAATACTATTAGGAAGAGAATATACTATTTTTTTTTTTCATAAATATAAACTAACATTATGTAGTTTTTAACACATTCGAATTAATATAAAAATATATAATTTCATGCATATTAATTAATTTTTCTTTATTTTTATGAAAAATATATACGATAAATTCTTAGATACACTTATTCTATTATCATCTATAGACTAATTCAATCATTTATTTACATGTATATGCATATTACATTTACATCGATTGATAAAAATAAAACAATTAAATGTATATCAATAAATAATTAAATTAATTTCTAAGTAATATGTTAGACTGGCTCTACCTACTATAATTATACTTTGACCATCCAAGATATATAAATTAAAGGACGGTATGGGATGCCATGATCAAATTAATTAGTTCCCAAATTGTGGGTGAAAAATATGGGCATGGTTATATGGTGATATGGAAATAGAATTGGAATTATTGGGTTGATACTTAGGCATGTAAATGGAAAGATTTAGATGTTGGATGCTCTTGCTGATAAAAGGAGGTTTTCTCCATTAATATGTAATCTGGGAATGCTGATTGTCCAAATGCTCCAACTTTGGTAAACCTATTTAAAGATAAATATAAACAACCTAGCTTGCCATGTTCCTTTGCAATTATGTGTTAAATCTCTTCAATGAGCCAGCCTTAAAATCCACATGGTAGGGGGAAAAGAAATAAGAGAGATTCAAAATTATTATGGAGGAAAGAACTGAAAATGTTACTTCAGTTGGAAAGACACAAAAAAAGTTGTTCCAAGAACAGTGGCATAACCACATTTAAGGGTAGACTGTATCTCTCAATATTTTAAAATGTAAGCAGAAATATGTAAATTTGTATTATTTTATAAAATTCGCTCCTTAAAAAATATTAAAAGTCTATTTTTACACTTTTAAGTTTGGATTTTGGTTATTTGTATTCCTAATTTAGGATTCTGACTCTACCACTGTTTGTGAATGCATAAGACTATATTTTGATTAAGAGATTTTAAATAAGATATTTTGAATAATCTATGAATTTATGTTAAATTTATTATTTGTCTACTTAAAAAATGTCCAAATATATAGATTTTAGAAAATATCTCATCCACACAAAATCCTTCATTTTTTATTCCAAGATTATTCCTAATAAATAGATAATATTTTAAAACTATCTTTAATTCTAAAAAAGTAAAAAATATTTTCCTTTATTATTATTATTATTATTATTATTATTATTATAGTGTTAATATGCATAAATTATTAATAAAAAAATATTTTTTAGCAATGTAATAAAACATTATAACATATAATAATTTTATTTTTTAACTCTTAAAATAACCAATTTTATTTTTTAAATTTTATATAGTGGAATTGATTGTATATACTTAATTAATAATAAATTATCAATATTTAATAAATGTTAAAATTAGAAATTAATTGTTAAATTCATATATTGTAGTTATTACACTAAATATAAATATAAAAGCAATTATATCATCAATTTATAAATTTTATAGTCAAATCAAACGATAAAATTCTTACAACCTATGAATTTCACAATCCACAAATTTAAAATCTAAGGACGGATCCAAAATTTTTGCATAATAGGGTCCATATACATTGAGAGAGTAAACAGACGACTACGACATAAAGACAAAAAGAATGAAGGATTGCAAAGACATCTGCAGAAAAGAAAGAAGAAAATAACTACGGTGAAGATAAAATAAAAGAGGATAGCCAGGATGTGAGAAATATAGGGCTTTGAAAACCACTACAAACTACAATGTAGAAGGAAAGGCTAAAAGAATAGAAAATAAAGAGGCATCAGATGACTGTGACACAATCATATGTAGAGAAGTAAAGAGAGAAATAGAGGACTACAAGCCGATCAAGGGAGGAAGAACCAAAATTTTTTTTATTCATAAGTATTTTTAAAAAATTAAAGCTTCATACGGTAAAACTAGCTAATTATCTAGTTTTAGCTAATTATTTAATAACTAAAAATCTAATAAATAATAATATAACATATTGAATTAAAAATATTTAATAAAATTAGTTAGAAAGATAGCTGAAAATGTAAAATGATATAAACGAATATAATTATTAATAAAAATATCATACAAAATATATTTAATTGAATGCATATAATACAGTCGAATTATATAATATATGTATATTAAACAATGTAAAATTTATAGTAAATATTTCAATCTAATATAATATTATAAATATGTGAGAAATGATAGAATGCGGATTTGGAATTTTAATTATTAAGATGTATAATCTATTATTGGATGAACAATAAGAGTATAACCGAAATAATAATAATAATAATAATAATAATAATAATAATAATAATAATAATAATAATAATAAGCTATTAGCTTTAAGATGAATACTAGTTCTATTATTTTTTTTTTTTGGAAATTATAATCTAAATTCTTATATAATACTTAAATTTACTATCAATCTTGATTATAATCTAAATTACAATTTATATTTGTATTGCCAAATACACTTTAATTTTTTTTTAAACTTTTATGGAATTCACTATATTAAATTATTAGAGTCCATTTATTTTTAACATACATATAATAACATTTTTTAAGAAAAAATGTATATTAATAAGTAATTTAAAAATAACTGCCGGGAGCATTGACCCGACAGCTTATAATGTAAATCCACTTTTATTAAAATTCATAAATTTTAAAATTTTTCAATTCAAATGAGCCCAAATAAAAAAACTAATTGAGAATTTTATAAAAATACCAAAAAAATATATACATTTTTACATTTTTACAGATGTTGAAGGTTTTTTTTAATTTTATTGAAAATAACTTTCTAAAATTACAATAGTACTTAAATCTCAAAATTATTTAAAAAAAATACTCAAACGGTATATATTTGACATACTTTCAGTATACCTTAAACATATTTTGGTTCAATTTTTACAAAAAGAGAACAAAATAATAAGAACAATAAGAATTAAATCATTAAAGAAGAAGAATAATAATAAAATTTAATCAAATTTTAAAACATCACAAATTCTCAAACAAATAATTTAGGTATACCTTTCGGAATATCTTGAATATATTTTGGAGATACCTTACGAATTCCTTAAGAAAATCTCGGAGAATACTTTTGGTATATCTTAAAGATAATTTGGGTATGCCTTGAAGATAAGCTTTGAGAATTCTCAATAAATTCCCTGGGAAGAATTCCGTGGGAATACGTTGAATATATCTTGAGAATTCTATGGAAATATCTCAAGTATACCTTGGGAGTATTTTGGATATATCTTAGAAATTTTTTAAAAATTTCCAAAAAATATTTTGAGTATGCATTGGGGATACTTCATTATACATTTAGAAATTTTATTAAAATATATTGGGTATATCTTAAGTATACCTTAAATATGCCTTAAAAATTCTACAGGAATACGTTGGATGTACCTTTGGGTGTATTTTGGGAAATCCATAGGGATATTTTGGTAATTTTCACTGAAAAAACAAGAACGAAAAAAAAGAGATTAAATAACACGAAATCTCTCAACTCTTTTTATAAATTGGATCAAACTTGCATATACCATACGACTTTAGTGAGAGCAAACGCTGTTACCCTGTAACGTGAAAAACAAAAATTTGATCAAGAAAGATAAATTTTAAGATCAATATTTTGAAGCATGTATTTTCTAACTTTGCTATTGAATATTTATAGTTTAATTACATAAACCGAAAGACATCTTTCGTCAATTGGAAAAACCAGACTACGCCTTGATACACAATTGATTTTATTCTAATTCATTATATTAGAAGCAATTTTATCCTTCTTAAGAAGTATTCCGTGATAACGAATCAAACTTACAGGTCTTAGAGGTAGATCCTTGTCGCTTAGTATGCATGGAGGTGATTTTGAAATATGATTCTTCAAAAGATGATATTTGCAGTTGGATTTAAACTTATACGATGTCAAAGGCAGAGCCATAAAAGGAGACAGCGATAGAGACGAGAAGCTTATTTTTTTAATGGAAAAATTAGATCTAACCAATGCATCCGAGCTCTTAATAAAAGGCCGACAGTGGTGGATTTCGGAAAAGACAAAGATGATGAAAATTAGGTACAAACAAAATGCATTTAAGTACAAATGAAAAAAAGGACAAAACTGAGGTAAAAAGAAAAAAAACAATTTGGGTAAAGTATGAAATTTCCATAAACCAATTTTCCTACTAAGCACATAAAGGTTTGAAAATGACAACCCAAAACATAATTTTCCTGTACTAAAAATCCATCCTGATTCCTAGGAGTGTTTAAGGTCATCAATTATCTATATAGTGATATAACAACAGGGTGGTGGAGACCGGACTATCTGCCCTAATTCCCAAAATTTCCCTTTAATGAGCATACATACAGAATTTTAGGTACTAAGTCATCATGCTCCCTCATGTCACTCTGAGCTTAATTTGAACTTAGCTTATAGGCTAATCCCACTTTTTAATTCAATTTTTGTATTTCCTCTTCTTGGCTTCAAAATATGCTTACATTTGGAAGGAGCATGACAGTATATATATAATATTGAGTTACTATTGACTATTAATCTCATTTGATAGTTGATTATCACTTCTTTATTTTCAGTAAAATTATATAATTTGATTTATTTTATATCATTTTGTTATATATATATATGTATATTAAAATACTAATAATTTGATGTAAATTGAGTAATATAAATAAATGAATCATTAAAATATTAATATTTTCTTATAGATTTGACAGAAAGGGTACAATTAGCTTTTTTCCACCGTTTGGTAGATTACTTTCATCTTTTTACTTAGAAGTGGTAATATAATAAATTACGTCCTATCAATTCCAAATTACACAAAAATTCAAAATTCAAAGATTGGGCAGCAGTTAAAGTGGGAATTCCCATATATCCAATAATCAAGATATGTCATTTCACAAGGATAAAATTATTTTAAAGCTAGATAAAAGGTTGGCTCATTGTATGATATACCAGCTTATCAACATCTCAATAATAGAATATTAATATAATAATAAAAAATTATTAATTTTATAAAAATATATCGATTATATATAAATTTTTAATTGAATGAATTTATTACAATGAATTTGATAATGTCTATTATTTTTTTGCGTACGAAAATTTTGTTATATTTACAAAATAACTCTTTTTTTTTCTCCTTTTTCTTATTCTTTATATCCATTGCAAATTTTAATAATTATTTTCATTCTTATTTTTATTTAAATGGTTCAAATAAAAAAATTATGTATATTCTAAGTTTATTTTAGAAAGAAAAAACTTAGAAATAACTCTTTTTTTCTTCTTTTTCTTATTCTTTATATCCATTGCAAATTTTAATAATTATTTTCTTTTTATTTTTATTTTAATTGTTCAAATAAAAAAATTATGTATATTTTAAGTTTATTTTAGAAAGAAAAAACTTAGAGTGTTTTAGTATTATTAAATGTTTTAATTATTAGTTATTTATTGTTTTTGATAAAAAAAATATTAGTTTTGATATATTTATAAGTTATATTATTTTATTTATTTTAATAAAAATTGAATATTAATATTATTTTAATTGAAAATAATAAATAATCAAATTATAATAAATAAACATATAAATTAATTACCATGATTTATCATACATAATTAAATATTACTAAAAAAAATAATATTTATTATTACCTCCATCAACCAAATAAAATTTCATTATTAATTACACATTTTGATCTAATATTTGATATTATTAATACATATATAATTTTTTTTCTATTTGAACAGGAATAAGAAGGGAAAAAGAAAAAGAGAAAAAGAATAATATAAATTAAAATAATTTTAATTGAGAATGATAAATATTCAAATTCAAAATAATGAACCATGAAAATATAAATTCTTGAACTTATAAGTGATAGATATATGATAAACAATTAAATTCAAAATGATAAACAATTATATTCAAGATGATAAATAATCAAAATATAAACATTGAACTTATAATTGATAAATAATCAAATTTAAAATGATAAACAACAAAGTTCAAAATGATAAATAATCAAATTCTAACTAATAAATATATAAATTCATCATCATAATACATAATTTATTATTATTAAAAAAATAATATTTACTCGAAACAAGATTTCATTATTAATAATATAAACATTAATTTTAATATATTTATCAATTATATTATTTTATCTATTTTAATATAAAATTAATATAAATATTATTTTAATATTTATTTTATATTTTAATATTAATTTAAATATTTTCTATTAAATAATTATGTATATTTTATTTTATTAATTTTATCACTTATGAAATTAATTAACTTAAATTTTAATAAATAATATTTAGGAGTTCAATAAACAAAACCATTGTTAAGTATGCATGTAAACCACTCTCATGTAACCCAAGTGTTTTTTCTTTTATTTTATATTTATATTGCGATATAATCCGATAATAAATCGAATCTAACTTTTAAAAAAATTTATCAATAAATAATGCAAATCAATAAATGAATTATATTATATACATACACATCTAATAGTTTAAATGCTGTGGCGTATTGGTGTTTCGGAATACTATAGAAAGATTTTAAAAGGTTATTGTCCCAAAACTTTAAAAAAAATAACAAAACAAAATTAATTTATTTTGATTTTTCTCATAATTTTCTCAAAAGCACCAATCTCCAATTTGAAAATCTCAATTTTGATTACACTACACACTCAATTTCAATTTTCAAATACCCAATAAGTTTTTAAATTTGGAAAGATTCTTTTTTCAATAGTTTCCTCAGTTCAAATTATACTTTTCGTGGATACAGCTAAAGGATAACTAAGAATGAATTAATGTGTTTAAAATCGAGCATTTGGGCATAAATGTAAGAATTTTAAGATAGGAGGTCTCTTTTGATATTTTATATCTTTATGTAGCATTATCATTTAAATGATTTCAGAATTTGATGAGTCACACCACCAACACTCTTTGGCTTCTCCATAACCCACACATATTTTTATTTATTTTTGCATAAATAATTGTAAGTTTTTTTTGCATCTTAATTACTTCATAGGATCCTTTGCTTCTTATACACTTTGCTCTTATATATACATAACAGGATAAACATAAAAATTAATTAATGTACTTTTAGACAAACTTATCTACTCTTTTTTTTTTCTTTTATATTTTTCAAAATTTTATCCATTTTTCAATTAAATTTGAAATAAAAATAAAAATAATACCATTAAACTAGAGTTCGTTTAGTTTTTTTTCCATTTGAAATCACCATAAAAATTGTCCCATTCACTATAATATTAAAGTTTTGAATATTGTAAAGGAAGGCTATAAAATCACAATTAAAATGTTAATTAGAAACCTCCTGGTAGCTTCATTTTTTAGAAAATATGAAAGACATCAATCATTGAGTTAAAAGAAAAGGTGATAGAAAAAAGAAAAATTATATTAAAAGCTACACCCTCGTCTCATAACATTGATCGCTTTTAAGAAAATCTCAAATTTTATTTATTTATTATTTTTATATTATTAATAAAAATTAATTTTTTTTTAAATTTACCTTTGTATTAGTTAATTCAAAATTATTAATATTATGTTGAATTCAAAATTTTTAATATTTCAAAATCAATAATTTAGTCTTTATAATTTATTTTTTTAAATATAAGACTAATTAATAATTTTTTAATACAGTGAAATCACCAAAAACGATAATTATTAGGGAACGAAAAGAGTATTAAGTAAATATTCCATTAAAATTTATCATTAATGGAATGATTATTGGCCATTTGTAAATAACTAAATAAAAATCTGAAAGAGATTTTCTCAATGTATTAGGTAATCAATTGGTAATAAAATAATTAAACTCCCACTCAATATGAAATTTTTTCTTGAATTGGATTACAACCAATGTATTTGTATATGAATATGAAAATGATGTTAAAGTAATAATTAGATCAAAATTTAATCAATTCATTTGAATTTTATCAAATGTTTTATTGTTTATAAGTTTTTCTCATAAAATTGCATTGAATCATGGAAAATTTTTTATTCGAACAACCGTCCTCATAGAAAAATTTAGATAATTTATATTTAGAAAATGTTATTGAAATCTCCGAAAACATATAACCAAGTCAACAAAATAAAAAACAAAGGGAAACTGTGGGATGAAGTGGGGAATGGGGCATATGACTTAAAAATGACTTCAAGTGAGAATCAGAACTTTATAATTTTTACCCCATACTATCCCACCAACTCTTAGACCCATTTAGAAAAAAAGACCCAACCCAACTATTTATTAATCATGAATTAAGAAAAAGCGAAAAAGTTTTCCTTTTCTTTTTATTGCATATTGGCATTTGATGAATTTTTATTTTATTTTTTCTATATATATTTAAAAAAAAAAAAAAGAAGAAAAAACTCAAATGGGTTTAATTTATCTCGGTCAACAATACATAGAAGACATGAACAATTGGTGGAATTCATTAAATTCCTAGGTTGCCCCTTTATGTCCACATTCTCCCCGTGCACAATAAGTCATGAAGGGAAACTCCAAATTTATGTATTTATAATTTATTCTGTTGGGAGAAAATCTTTTTAAAATAATATATAAAGAAATAAATATTAAAATATTAAATATAGAGAAAGGAAAAAAAAGAAGGGACGAAAGAGACAAGAGGGGCCCTTCCCTACAACTACAAGACCCCAACAAATACGAGAGAAATGGGAAAAAAGAAAATAGAAAAAAAATAAAAAATAAAAAGGATAAAAACATGAAAAGGATGCCAAAACTAGAACCTTTAATGGAGCGTGTTCGTCACTCTCCAATGACCAGGAACTAACAGCCTATGTCTGTAGTGCTTTCGTACGTCGACTGTTGTGTTTCTTCATTGTAGCAGTTTCCATCAACATGGCTCCTTATTGTTCCCCACGCTCAGAGAAATGGCGCGTGTCCTACGAGTGAAAATATACCCTATTTTCTTCTCTACCTTTTTTTGAATGCAGCTTTTCTTCTCTCTTTTAATTGTGTGTTCGTCTTCTTCTTCATCTTCTCCTCCTCTCTTTGAAAATTTTTCTCTCTTACAAGAGCTTAATAGTTAATAAATCCATCAGTAGAACCGAAGCCATTCCTCATTACAAGATTAATTAATTAAATAAAAGACCCAGATCGCCGGTCCCGGCATGGATACACGCCGGAAAATTAAAATCCGGCTTCCACCGCCGGCGGCCTTTCCCAGCTGAATGCAAACGAAAAGCCGCCGGTTTGGAAATTTTAGTGGAAGAAACCTTTCAAGAATTCTAATTTCCTGCAAAGTAGCCGGATTTTATATTCTCTTTGCTGTTTCTTCATTTGAACTCAGAATAATTAATGGCAACCACCACTAATACAGCTACTACTGCGGTGGACTCAGCTGCTTCAGCAGACGAGCTTTCGGCCAAGGCTGTACACAAGCGATATGAAGGTCTCGTCCTGGTTAGAACGAAAGCGATAAAGGGCAAAGGCGCGTGGTATTGGGCGCACTTGGAGCCTATGCTGGTCCACAACACCGAGACCGGACTTCCTAAAGCCGTGAAGCTCCGGTGTTCGTTATGTGACGCTGTTTTCTCAGCCTCTAACCCGTCTCGTACTGCCTCTGAGCACCTGAAACGTGGGACATGTCCAAATTTTAACTCACTGCCGAAACCCATTTCGTCTATCTCCCCGTCTTCAAACACCGTCGCTGCTTCACCCTCAAGTGGTGCCGGTGCTGTTGCTGCTACTTCTGTAGTGCATAATAGCAGAAAACGTTCAGCTGGTGCAAATTCTGAGGCGGTATCTGCTTCGTCGTATCCTGTGACGGCTGTGGCTGCTTCCGCTACTTCGTACCAAGTGAGTCCTCTTGCTATCGTGGATCCATCGAGATTCTCAGGTGAGCTAGCAGTGTTGCCTCAACAGCAGCATTTGATGCTTTCAGGTGGAAAAGAGGATTTGGGTGCTTTGGCCATGTTAGAAGACAGCGTGAAGAAGTTGAAAAGTCCCAAAACTTCCCCTGGACCGGCTCTGAGCAAGACCCAGATTGACTGTGCCCTTGATTATTTAGCTGACTGGGTGTATGAGTCCTGTGGGTCGGTTTCCTTTTCCTCTCTTGAACACCCTAAATTCCGAGCATTCTTGAATCAAGTTGGCTTGCCTGCCGTTTCAAAAAGAGATTTTTCTGGTGGTAGGCTTGATGTTAAGTTTGAGGAAGCTAAGGCGGAGTCTGAGGCCAGGATTCGAGATGCTATGTTTTTTCAAATTGCATCCGATGGCTGGAAAGTCAAGAATTTTAGGGGCCTTAGTGAAGTGAATTTGGTGAGTTTGACTGTGAATTTGCCCAATGGAACTAGTTTGTATCGAAGAGCTGTATTTCTTAGTGGTTCAGTACCTTCTACGTATGCAGAAGAGGTTTTATGGGAGACCATATCAGGCATTTGTGGGAATACTGTGCAGCAGTGTGTAGGAATAGTTGCAGACAGGTTTAAGGCTAAGGCGTTGAAGAATTTAGAGAATCAGAATCACTGGATGGTCAATCTTTCTTGCCAGTTTCAAGGGTTCAATAGTTTGATTAAAGACTTCATCAAGGAGCTTCCATTGTTCAAGACTGTCACCGAGAATTGTTTCAAGCTTGCAACTTTCGTCAATAACAACACTCAAATTCGAAATAGTTTCCTGAAGTATCAATTGCAGGAATATGGGCACGCCGAACTATTGAGGTTGCCCCTGCGTGAGTATGAGGAGATGGATTTTGGTCCTATCTATACCATGCTAGAGGATATATTGTGCTCAGCTCGAGCATTACCGTTGGTTGTGCTGGATGAATCATACAAGATAGTATCCATGGAGGATCCAACTGCGAGGGAAGTTGCTGATATGATTAGAGATGTGGGGTTTTGGAATGAATTGGAGGCTGTGCATTCGTTGGTTAAGTTGATCAAGGAAATGGCTAAGGAGATCGAAACCGAAAGGCCATTAGTTGGTCAATGTCTGCCATTGTGGGATGAGCTAAGAGCAAAAGTGAAGGATTGGTGTTCAAAGTTCCATATTGCTGAAGGAGCAGTGGAAGAAGTGATTGAAAGGCGGTTCAAGAAGAATTATCATCCTGCTTGGGCTGCTGCATACATACTTGATCCGCTATATTTGCTTAGGGATAACAGTGGGAAGTACCTTCCTCCTTTCAAATGCCTGACCCATGAGCAGGAAAAGGATGTCGACAAGCTCATAACAAGGCTGGTTTCCAGGGAGGAGGCTCACATTGCATTAATGGAACTCATGAAATGGAGAACAGAAGGGCTTGATCCGGTGTATGCAAGAGCTGTACAGATGAAGGAAAGAGATCCTGTTACAGGAAAGATGAGACTTGCCAATCCGCAAAGTAGTAGGCTTGTATGGGAGACTTATCTTACTGAGTTTAAGTCACTAGGAAAAGTTGCAGTTAGGCTTATTTTTCTTCATGCTACTGCATGTGGGTTCAAATGCAATTGGTCTTTGTTGAGATGGGTGTGTGCCCATGGGCACTCGAGAGCAGCCATGGACAGGGCACAGAAGTTGATATTTATTGCAGCTCATTCCAAGCTTGAGAGGCGGGAGTTTTCAAGCGATGAAGATAAAGATACAGAACTTTTCGCATTGGCAACTGGTGAGGATGATGTGCTGAATGAGGTTCTTGTTGATACATCATCAGTGTAACATTTTTTTCATCCCTTTTGAATTTTAAATTTGTAGGATTTATTGAATTCTTTCCACTATTTATTTCTTTTTGTACTTCGTTAGTTAATCTTTAGAAGATTTTGGGCAGTCAGATGGGGAGGAAGAGGGGACATTGATAGATGATTTAGTTTATGTATGCTTAGCTACTAATGCATAGCCTCATGGTTTGAGCAGTTGTCCTTCTTTCATCCTAGGATGATTTTTGAAGTTTTTGAGTTTGCAGTAAATTAAGAAAATCTTCTTGTTTGTAAAGATAACAATTGTTGTATGAGAGATATTACAGATCAGGAAGAATGTTGTATAATTTTTGTTCCTCAAGTAATTTGGATAAATGACAGTATCTATAAGGGGAAAGGTTTTTTATTTATTTATTTCTCCTTTGGTTCTAAGATCATAGCTCTTTTCAAATTCTCATTTGACTTTTTAGCTAGAAGAGTGGATAACAACATTTGTTGCAACATAATGTGCTATGTACTACCATCTTCAGCATGGATGAATCTTTCTACCTAGACTGAAATTACAAAATATATAAGTGATTTTCTGGTCGTGTTGTTGATGACTTCATTCGTGACTTTCTGTGAAATTTAACAAGTTGCCCTGTATGCATTAATCTTGTTGGACTAATTCCTCCATTCTGTGATGATTGTGGAAGTACTCCATCTCCAAAGGCAGCAGGCTTTCCTTTTAAAAAGTTTGTCATATGCCCTTTCTAAATTATAAAAAATATAAATAAATAAAGTCCAACTGCACTTTTGAAGATGATGCAAGTGTGCAGTACATACCGAGTTCAAGTTATATTGTCTTGTGGATCCCTTGCTTCTTGCTGATGGTCTTATAATTTCTTGAACAAACATGAATCACTGCATGTAAAATCATGTCTCCAGTATGTTTGAATGTTTTTTGTTTTCATGAATAGAACAATGATTGAAAGTGGTGTGCCTGAATATCCACTTTCTTCTTGGTCTTAGATTGTTGACTATGTGGTCCTCCTATAGGTGCATGAGTAGATACTTCTAAGTCAACTAGTATTAGTAGGTTCAGCTCTTTCTTTACAATGTCATGTGCATTTTCCTTTCAGAAAAGAAAAAAAAAATGTATTATGTATGTGCATTTTGATGTACTGAACTAGGTGAAGATCCTGGTCAAAGAGCAGTAGAGCACCTTCACATTCCATATGTAGAAGTATATTAGATATACTCAAGTGGCTTGTCTCAGGCTAAGCTGAATTGTGCATGAAACATCTCTGCATGTACGGACAAAGTGCACAATCCTTGCTCTTGAAGATTTATAGGTTGAATCTGCCCTTTCCACTTTCATCTTTATTTCAATAATTATTTTTTTTCTTCCTAATCATGTGAATTTAAGGAATAGGAATTTTTTACTAGGACTTTGTGTGTTCAACTAACTAATTAATTGGGGATGCGATAACTTTGATCTGAATGTTGATAATCATTGTTAGTTGAACTTGAGAATTTGAAGATAATTATGCTAAATTGTTCTTTCATGATGGCAGAAGCATTCGACAAAGATATGGTTGGACTGGAGAGGCCACCATAAGATGTTTGGTGGTTAGAAGAATGAGATGGACCATGATTAAAGGTAGAATGCAGCCATAAGGATCCAAGAAGGGCTTGACTTGAAATTTTCAGGAGGAAAATGTCTTTTTGCAAGACATCAGAGGCTACTCGAACAACCCGGTTGGGTTAATGGCAAGCCAGGTTCCACGACGTGGGTCAACAACCTCGGAAGGACCTCAGAACTCAACTTTCTAGCTGGTGGAGCACTTGTAATTTTTTTTTTTTTAAATCATCACAATCCATATCTCCTGGTTTTTGAGCGTTTGGGAAGTGGAACCCCACCATGAACAAAAAAGAAAAGGAAATGGAAGTTTTTTTCCATACTTGGGTTCTCATATAGAGGATAAAGAACGAGATGAGAGAGTTTTCCCTATCAAAATCATTTTTTGGTAACGTCTCCTTTAAACATTTAAATTTTGTGACGTTCATGCAGGGCAATTGGGCTAATGCTCCCCATCATTGCGAGAAAGGTATTCAAGAGCTCACAAAACTATCGAAGACCGTCGGCTCGAAGCAACACAGAAGATGCTTCAGAGTTATTCTGCAACAAATTTGGCAACTGCTTGATTTATCCTTGTCAAATCTTTGCTATTCATCAATTATATATATCTTTAAAATTTCATTTTCAACGTTGGTTGGATTCAGAGTGATTGATTCTTCTAAGATTTGATTCTCTATGTAATCCAAGAATATATTAATTCTTTCATCACAAGTTCATGTACAGTACATATAATATGTTTATACCTGTAAAGGCTCGGATGCAAGATTCATTTTGCAAAATCAATTCTTGTGTGATAATTTCTTCAGCATGAACACCATTTCATTTTCTTTCTTTCTTTTTTTTTTTTAAGGCTTCTTTAAGGTCTTTCTTGTGAATTTGAATTCAGAATAATTCTTGATAAGAATTCCATAAAGAGAAAAGACTCGTGTAGCTTTTTTCATACGGGAACCAGAGAGAGAACAGGTTTTTGGAGAAACTATCTACATCTGTCATGCATTATATTTTTCTGTCGAAGGAGTCTAAACTTTTGAGCTCTCTTCTCTCTTGATGGGTATCAGATTTTACCCAACCACCACAGCAAATAAACAGTACAAAGGTAATACTCAAGTGGGAATTTTTGTTTTTATTTTTTTCCAACCTTTTGAAGTGTGAAAGAGAGTAGAAAAGTAGAAGAAAGTAAATGTTATAAATGTTTTACCGCAGATATAGCCAATGGTCTTCTAATTACTCATTTAAGTGGAGAGACAGAAATTCTTGTCGGCAAGGAATACCAATGCTGACTGCTCACCAACTATGCTCTCTCTCTCAGCTTTTTTCTTGTATACTATGGTATGCTTAGCTCCACTCATTCTGTGGTTAAAGGGAAAAGAAATATAATGATTAGTATAGGACGGCACCCTCTCTTTATACAACACCAAGAATCTTTCCCTCTTCCAATGCTACTCTTTATACTTGAACTATCTTTTCCAATTTTTTTTTCTTATTTTTACATTAATTTGGGCTTTTTTTTTTGGGGAAAAAAATAATTTCTACAACCCCACAAACAACCAAATAGAGAGATTCATGATTTTATGATGTTTCCTATGTATGATATGTATATGCATGGTGTTCTTCTTTGGGTATATATTAATTTCATTGAAAAATTTTCAATTGCATAGATCTTCTTATACAATATAATATATAATAGTACGAGACGAGACAAGGAAAATATTAATGGAGAAAAATCAAATATCCTTTAACTTTTAAAGATAGTTTACTGCCAAATTAATAAAATCTGATTAGTTTGATCGTATATGGTAATAAATTTTTTATTATCAATAGTTAACAATGCTGTGTATTATGAGAACAAAATAATAAAATGAATGGATTATTTTTAAAATTCAATTACAGAGAGAAGAAAAATAGAAAGGTAGATGCCAAAATAACCCAAGTTAATTTAAAAATAGTATATGAATTAACAATGTAATTTAGTGGTACTAGTCTAGCGATAATGGCGGTAAAATATCAAATTCAGATTTTCTTTTACTAAAAAGTAGTTTGTAAATTAAAAAAATGGTGATAATATTTTCATATCAAATTTAGCTATTGAAAGACCGAACATGCTTAAAAAGAGAAAAGAGAAATATAAAAATAAAAAGGATGTTGACAATGCAAAAACTGAAACAAAGATATACATGAGATTTGCAATTACATAGCAAATGTCATAATGTTGCTTAATTTATCTTATTGCTTCTACATTTTGGTGAAATGTCAAAACCATCAAATTATACCAAAATCATCACTCAAAGTGGTGATGGTTGTTAGATTAGCCGAGTACAATAATTTCATGCCTTTTTATCTCATATCCATATCACACGTATAGACAACCTTTTCTAGTGAATCCCAAATTTTTTTTTCAGGCTTTGTAGCGTATACTCTTCATAAAAATGGATAGTTTCAAAAAAAAAAATTTCTAATTTTTATAAGTAAAAAATAGTAATGTAAAAAATAAAAATAAAATTTTTTAAAAGTAAATAGATGTATTAATGGGAAACTCATATATATGATGATGAAGATGATTCCTTAAGGACCACTATTTAGTGTGTTGACGTATCATTGGGCTTGAAGCTACAAAGTACTGAGCATATCAGAAAGAAAATACATTCCTTCAGGGAAAGAAAGATACGGTTTACTTTGAAATTCACTGTGGTTTCACATGCTATCTTATTATTTTGTTTGCTAAATTAGCTCTTCTTACTTAGAAAATCCTACCAAAAAGTCTTCTCTCTTTGTGCTTTTTTCACCAAACCAATTACTACTTGTTTATATATATATATTCTTGTGGTCCTCCTACCCTTGCATCACCCCCCAACGTGCATGTATTTTTGTATAACACAATATATCAGATTTGCATATATTTGTTTTTGGTCTTTAATATTTAATATCGGAATTAGTCATATTAATTTAAAGTGTGCTGTATAGAATCTCAAACGACGGCAAAATACTCTTTTAAAAATTTTAAAATAGCTATATACCAAGAGTTTGAGCTAGAAACATCTAGTTAAATTGAAGAGTATTATGTTAACTCATTCATACTCTTTTAAATATTTGTATGTAATTAAGTTTTAACTATATATGTACTCACAAAATTAAATTTGGTAAGAAATATTTGGCAAAACCCTTTTAAATTAATTAAATTATTGCAATTATATTGTTTTTGCTGTATATTGAGTCTTTGCACCTTAAGTATACATAGTAGAAGAAAAGTTGATGTATAAATTTATAAAAGTTGAGAGCATTAATATATACATCTGTAATATTGTTTATGTGCAAGAATGCTAATCCACATGAAAAACTAGAAGAAAATGGTGCTACTTTCCAATCATCATTAATATTAAAGGAATCTTTGTCTCTTGATCAGGCTTCTTGAAAATATTGCCTTCAGTTCAAAAAAAAAAAAAATTATATATATTCTTCATTAATAGTCTAACTAATGACTTATGTTGACAAAAGAAAATTATGGTTTAAATCATTTCTAATATTTTGAAGCAATAAACTAAACTATATGTTCAGTTACAGCGGCAAAGGATGGGACTGAAAAAAGGATGTGATTAGTCAAGTTAACAAAGTTTAACTGCGAGATTGAAAATTCAAGCAAACCTCTGGAGATTGAGATATAAGAGAACTGCAAGCAATTCCTAAGCCAATGGAATAAAAAGTTGGAAACTTAATTAAGAGAGTAAAAATAAATTTTAATTAAAAAAATTATATAATATTAAATATATTTTGAAAAATTAAAAAGGGAGCATTACTCACCCAAAGTGAGTGGTTCCGCTTGGATAAAATATCATAAGTAATTATTTATCTAAGCTAATTGTTTTTGTGAAGGGCTGATTGATCTGTAGAGATAATTAATTACTATCAAAATCAAACTGCAAAAGCCAATGAGATTCTTATGTAATTATAAAATTGACTTTTCAATTTTAAAATTAAGTTATTGTAAATTCAATTTTTCATTTATATTAAATTATTATTTGACTTTACTCAGTAGCTCAGAGATGAGAGGCATCTAAATCATATGTATGATTAATTAGTGTACAGGAACTAAATAACGTGGCGCAATCATGGCCTTATAGCGACGTTTTTTAGGTGGACGTCTATCTTCTATCTATCTATTTATAATAATAATGAATGTATCCATCGTTTGGAATTTTTTCACAAAAATTAAAAATATCAAATTAAGATAGAAAAAAATTAGAAATAATGAATTTATTTTTTATTGATAATTTAAAAATTAATTGAAATAAAATAAATTTTATTTTATTAAATGACTGGTAGAATAAGAATAGAGGAAGTATCTAATATCTTTTTACCAGTGAATAATCAGTTAATCAAATTGTTTTGGTTATATTTTATAATAAAATATAATAACAAATTCTCAATCTCTCAAAAAACTATAAGAAATGAGAAATTAATTAGCAATTTGCTTGGAAACGGTGAAGTTTGACCTGAGAATATATAAAAAAAATTGCCAAAAGGCAACAATTAAGAATCACAACGCATAGAGTTTATATATTTACGAAAATGTCTTATATGAATTCAAATTCAATCATATATATATATATATTTATATGTATATGTCTCAAATTCAATTCAAATAAATTTATTATTAAAAGAATAAAAATAAAATAACATTCAAACTAAATAAATAATTAAAAATTAATAAAAACATACAAATAATTTATCATAAATTACTATAAAATTAAATAAAATAAATAAAATAAAATATAAAATCTAATTCAATAAATTTAAATTAAAATAATTTATCAAATTGTATAAAAACAAAATTAAAATAATAAAATTTTAAATTTTTACATTATGATAGAAAAATTATATTTTAAGTTTTCAATTTCTATTACATTTATAATTCAACAATACAAAAAAAATAATTATATAATTATATTTAATAAATGAAGGCTTCTGTGGTGCACCCGGTATAAATTACACTTAATGATTTAGGACCGTTGGATCATTAACTTTTAATCTCAACCATTTATTTTCAACGGATGAAATTAAAAATTTATAATCCAATGGTTTTAAAGCACCTGATGTATAATACACCGAATGCACCTTAGAATTGTTCTTAATAAATTATAATAAAATAAATTTTATGTATATATACATACATAATCATATATTGGAAAATTTCTATATATATATCTGTTTCAAAACCTAATTTAATTACATATTAAAATTTAAATAACTTCCGATAGACGTAGACACCCAAAATATCCATACCCACTGTCATCATTAGCAATAGTGGAGACAGTCACGTGGGCTTTTGAAAAAGAAAACTAATGAGTGAACAGTGAAGATTCATAGTATGGCATATTATTGGTCAATCTCTGTTTTTTGTATTTGTACACATGACGCTTAATTTTCTTTTTCCCTTGCGTCACTCCACCCCCATTTTTTCTATTATTTTCTAATTATATTTTAGAAATACTAATAATAATAATAAAAAAAATAAGAACACTCCTTGTTATATTTATAGAATTTTTTTAAATTAATATTTAATTTGAATTTACTTTTTTCACATACCCTTCGCAAAATTATTAATTTTTAACTTCAGTAAAATTTAGGAGCTAATGACCAATAATTATTGCAAACAAAAATTATGTATTGACTGACTCGATTTAATTATTCTACAAAAGAAAATAACTTCTTTGATTTTTTTTTTTGTGGGTTATGATTAAATAAACTAATTTTTGTCTTTAGAGAGAACAAAATCAGGAGTTAGGTCACCCTAAATCAAGGTTTTATTTAATTTTGGTAGATAGGAATAGGATGATTTCATAAAAAGGCATGCCAACCTAATTAATTAATTTCCAAAATTAAAGCATCTCAATCTCATGATGATGTTTAACTAATGTTAATATAATATTGAATCTTCAATATTAAGCAGTCTAATTAAGCAATCTTTTGGGTAATTATTATCAAACCACTACATTAGTAAGTAAAAAAAAAAAAGAAAAATTCATTTATCACATGGATAAAAATATTTAGACATTTAGTCATAACCCACGTGAATGGCACGTGTGTCCAACAGAGGCCGCGACCGCTGGGATCTCCTACGACAATACTCATGGCACAGGGCGGGTAGGATTGATCATCATTAATTTCCATGCTTTCTTTAATCCATAATTAATTAACTAATAGAGTTTCAGTTAACACTTTGCTTTCACAAACAACAATAGGAATCATTATTCCACCTTCCCACATTTTTTTCACTAATTTTTTATTAGGATTTGTAATTAGACACTCAAGTCTCTATTCAAAAATTGTTATATAGACTGGATCTATATAAATCAAACAAATGAAAAATACTAGTAGTTGTGCGACATGATGGTGTATGATTAGTTTATTATTATAAGTTAAATTGAAAAATGTGGGTTGGTCTTGTGGGTCAAATGTATAATTAACATAACTTGATTGAGTACAATTATTTTTCTCTCGTCTTTCTCCCCAACCCCACTCTTTAAGCAGTCAATCATGCTTTGATTTAATTGTATTAATTTGGCAGTATAATTACTGCTATTAGTCTATCTCCTGTATTAGGCTATAATTAATTTAATTATAGTGAAGGATATTAGTGACTTTGGGGGCCTAAATTTTCCCTTAATTAATATTAATTAGAAGTGAAATTAGCCTTTGATGAATAGACATTTGACTCTTCCACAATTGGGGGTGCATTTGTTAAATTATATAACATTTTCGTTTTTTTTTGTTACAAAAATTATGTTATTTTATACTTATGGCATAAAAGTTTAAAGGGTTTACAAAAAAACACCCAAATCTATGATTTAATCTACAATTAATTTATTTATAATGTCATCCTAATTTTAATAACTAATGCAATTTCTTATTGTGGTTTGACGGATATGTATATTTCCAAGTGCATTGGATTGCTTAAGAACAGAGAAAGATAATAGGATTGGCTAATTATTGTTTAAGTAAAATTATGTTCATGCTCTATATATAATTATATTAAGTTTGTTTGGTAGCATATGTCTAGTGTATTACACGTATCGTGACACCAATTACCGGAGTGGTGGATTTTTGAGAAAATAATAATAATAAAAATACTAATAGTTATTTATTTATTTATTAGGAGGTTGAATGGTCATTCTTATATATTCTTAACAAAAATGATAAACTCTCGTCAATATTAATAATAATGATAAAAAATTCAAACTCGAGATATTCTCTAATTATCACAAATAAAACTATCAAGTTATTTGTCTGAATAATGGGTATTTGTAGGTATATGCCTCATCATCAGAATCTTGTTTAGTTGGGATTTTTTTTCTTTTGTTTTTATACAAGTAATGAACAACTTCATTTGTCTTTGCCCTAACGTATACGTACTTCTATTAATTCAGCAATTAAAAATGAAAGAGGTAGAAAAAAAAAATCATAGATATTTTTATATTGGAGATTTAAAATCAAGTATGTCTACAAATTGTATATAAAGTATACTATTAGTATTAGGAAATGATGAACACCATCATCATAATCATAAGGAACTAGTAGAGAACATGTGAGTGCAATATTTATGCTATCAAAAGGAAAAACAAAAGCAAAATTTATAATTATAACTAATTAATATATTGGTAATTATATAGGAGATCTAAATCATATGATTGCATTCTAATTCTAATTATTAATGCTATCAAGGAATCTATACACATATATATTCACACCATTCTAATCCTAGTATTTATTATCTCCTTTGATTCTAATATATATAATTAAGGATGAAAATTTTCTCATTTTAATCAAGCCGTTTATATGTTTATATTTATTTGTGAACTAAACTCATAAAAATACGACTCTCTAGGCCTAGTTCAAGCGGAAAAAAGTGTTTGCTTTTGAGATGATAAGATTTTGAGTTTATGTCATTTTCTTCGCATTAAGTGTGATTTTATTTTTACGGCGAATGTAAGAAAATGATTATCTCCTGTTGGCTGGGCTTTTTAAATATGTTCATAAGGTGTTTTCTCTATATAATACTAAAAAGAAGAACTCATCAAAATACAAATAAGATATATATACACATATATTAAAAAAAAAATTATATTCTTGTCATGAGAATACTATTATTAGTTGTGTTCGTAAGTTGGGTACTTTAGGGATTTTTTTTATAGAAAAAAATGTAGATGATTGGGGTTGAAACCCTAGAAGGTTAAGTACTCACATGGGTTTGCAGAAGCAAGCACCAGAAATTTCATGAGACTTGAATCAATAATGAATGGTGGTCGATCTTAATCTTCTTCCCTGAAGTATTTCCCAAGTTGCCATACTAATAAACAGTCATTAGTTATAGCTGAAGGCTTAATTCTGAGAAATAATTTCATACGACTAATGATTTTTCTTTTTGTTTTATCAATCAATTAATGATTATAAATGAGTCCTGAATCTAATCAAAAGGGCCTAATTTATATATATATATATATATGAAGAGAATAAATTTGAGACAATTATATATTGACCCACATTCAGAGCTCCTCCAATCCATTGAAGAGAAAGGGTCTTTTTTGTGTTGGGACAGCCTTATCCCTAATTATGACAAGATATGAAAAAATAAACTATTTTACTTTTGCATTTCTGCTCCACATTTATCTCTTTCGTTTTGCAGCAGAGATTGACGGTATTTCTTTTTCTAACATCTACCTTTCATATAAGAATAAGATATTAAATATTGCCTAAACATCGCAGTTCCATAAAGTTCAAATCCGATTATGTATATAAAAAAAATTTTCGTAAATATAATTAATTAATTAATTATTTTATTAAAAAAGTACGATTTTGCAAATTCGGATAAACTTTGAGGTGGGTTGAAACCAAATTAACAAGTCAATGAGTAATTTTCTGAGTTCAACCCTTTGGGTTAGGTTATTTAAAAATAAAAAAAATTTAATCGGTCAATTAAAATAACCCCTAATCGGTTAATCACTGATTCCGATTTGATTAACTTGTAATTTTAATTTTTAACTTCGAAAAAAAAAATCTAATATATATATTCTTCAAATTACAACCTATGTTACGTGTTTAAATAACATTTTATGAAGCACTATTCAAAACAAAAAAAAAGAATAAAATAAATATATAAAATCAGTAGATTTTGTTCATTTATATTTCTGAATGAATAGAAGATTGAAGAGCATATGCATGTATATAATTTGCATTAAAGTGTTATGTAAAAGGAGGAATTAAATCTATTACTAACGTTTAGTTTAGGGATGAAAATTCATGGGCCAAATATAGTCTGTCAATAATATGGGCTAACACTTCACTAGCTATGGGCCTGTCATATTAGGGCTTAAATACGTGTAAATTCAATGATCCACGTATAACCTTTCAAAACCACATCAATTACAGCCCACACTCAATGCTCATTTGTTATATCATATATTTAGGTCCATGGAGTATTATAGACTTATGGTCCATCACAAGTATAGGAGACAACAATAATTTTATAAATAAAATAAATTTATACAGCTATAAAACACACAGTGTTAATTTTATAATGTTAATTAGTTTATGAAGAAATATTCATTTGTTTATTACAAATAAAATAAAAGTTCATTAGTTTATTAATAAAAGTTTATTTCTTGCAGAGTATAGATTCATCATCAGTAAATTATATCTTATAAATCGTAGGTTCATTTATTATAAATTATAAATTTATTTGCAATAAAATAAAAATTCATTACTTTATTGAGATATGTTCATTTGTTATAAAGCTGTAAATTCATTAGATATAAAGTAAATGTTCACGGTTTATTAGTAAAAGATTCGTTAGTTTATTATGACATATTTATTTCATTTATTTGTATATTTAATTTAATTGATAATATATTATTTTTTTTATTTTGATTTTTGAGCATAAATCCATCGAATTTTATTGAAAAAGATGCATTGTGTATTTAATTTAATAAATATTATATTATTTTCTTTAATTTTTATAGCAATAAACTAATAAACATTTATTTTATTTATAACGAATATTTTTCGATAAAATAATAAATCTTTTTCAAAAAATAAATAATGAATATTTAAAAAATTGTTATCATATATTTGATAAATATATAAATTTATTTTATTTAAAAAAAAAAATTGTCACAACCTCTTGCCTCTTAGTACCTACGAAATAGATTTGTACCATAATATAATTTGCGTCAAATGCTACACACCTGGCTATGCGGAATGCTTACCCACATGCCAGGCACGTGACGCCACCACAAACAACAGAGAGCAGACATTTTACACGTACACTAAAAAAAATTGAATTCACATGAGTAAGCTATTAATACAACGAGAGTCCGTTTGCCGTTAATAACATACAGTAGTCTCTTCTTTAATCAAAGAAAATTGATTCTCTGCAAGTGAAGAATCCAAGAAACTAACAAAAAGGAAAGAGCAAAGGCACTTTGGTAAGACTTATTGGCCCACATAGCAATTGACAGGATGCAGATATTTCACATCTTGACCAGTATTTGATAGGTCGTGAAAAAGTAGACATCCTATCAATTGAGAGAATATTTATGGGGCATTGCTTATACAAACTGCATGTATGCAACAATTACTCAAAAATATTGAAGCATCAATACTTCAATGCTTTGAAAGACACAGGACCCTAAAACTCTACGGAAAGCTAGAGCATTTAATTAGTCTGCCATAGTCAAAGGTATGCTTTTGATGCCTCACATGTCGCATCAATGTACAGGAACACACACCAAAATAACTTCCAATATTGCTTCTTCGGAAAGAGGAAGAGAAATGCTTTGTTGTTACAATATTTTTTTTTTCTAATTTATTTTAATATAAATTGAATAAAATAAACAAATAGAAATAAAAGATATTAAATAAATAACATTTCTCAAAAGATATAATTCTTTAAAGTTTTCGAGAAAAATAGGAAACAGCAATTGAAAAGCTGAAGTACTTTCAAGTTGATTTTGAATTTCCCGATTTTGCTCATCGAAACATTTCAAGTAATAAATCTGAACAGGGAACAAATTCAGATGTAAATATAAACAAGCCAGTTCAAGCATGATAATCAGCATGGTTATGGCTAGTTTCTTGGAGTACCAACCAATATCAGCAATTTTGAGATGGTAAATACTCTCTCTTGGTCTCTCAACACTAACGGTTTTCCCATATTATTTCAACGGTAAAAAAAAGAATAATCTAAGGAATAGAATGCTGATGCACTTTCTTGGGCATAACAAAGCATTTTGTTGCAGGTCACAAGAAGGACAGGCACACAGCTGCAGCCTTATCATGTTATAAGCACTTGTTCACTAATGATCATATAACTGAAATTGCATAGAACGAGAATAACACAGACATTTATATATTTAGATAGAAAGATAGGGAAGAAAGAGCTGGCGTTTAGGGACGGAGCCATGTACGGGGCAATGGGCCTCCTTAAAATTTTAAAGGTATATTAGTAAATTTGATATTCTTTTTTGAAAAATTCTAATTTATCATGAACAACTTTCTATGTTATCCTCATTTTTTTTTTCTTATTTTTTCTATATTTCAATACTTTTTTTTTTGTCAAATCTCATAGAAAAAATCAATAATTAAAAATTTGAAGGTAAATTTTTTATAAGATTTATTCTAATTTACTTAACTATCAATTTTAAGTCAATAGTTAAGAGATAAATATTTTTTGTTTTGTCTAAAATAAGAGAGTGAAAATTATTTATTTGAATTTCTTTCTTATTTTTATACCTATTTATTGTATGAATATTCATAGTTGATAATTTGATTGTATTTCATGTGTAATTGTTGTTTTGAGCTACTTTTCTTAATAATTTTTAATTTTTGAAATTTTTATTAGATAATAAACGATATTATAAATGAATATATACCACCTATTCTCGACTTATCATTCTTATCAATCAATGCATTTATTGTTGTTAAAAAATTATTAAATAATATTGACTTTATTAACATTGTTATTAATTTATAATTTTATTAGAATATCTATATATATTTTATTTTTATATTTTTCTAATTGTATTCCCTCACTAAAATTTCTGGTTCTACTATTGTTGACGTGAATAATCTTATAATGAAAAAGGTAAAACAGTCTTTTAAAAAATAATTATATTTTTGTAATTTCAAGGGAGTGATGGCTAGAACATATTCATGTTTCCTTCTACCAGGTCTCAACATACCCCTTAAACTCTTTAGGGGGGAGTGACTAATCACTAATTTGACTAGTTACTCGGATCGGATGCTCGACGGGCCAGTTTGCCTTGTGGGTTGCCCCCTACCCGCACGAACGTTCTATAATAGCTTGACCATTTTTGTAATATTCAATCGAATATAATGAAATACTAGTCCGATTTCTACTCATTTATGTGCTTTTCTTTGTATGGTTGTGCATCTTTGATGTGATGTTGTGTTTATGCAATCGCTTGTTGTATTTATATGTTATTTCGATTATGATATCATATCGCGCTTGCAAATGCTGTTGGTTATTCGATCGTTAGCATGAATATAACCAATATCCCATTTTATATGCAGAATTAGCGAAATAACTGTTGGCTGGCTTGCTTGTACACGATCTAAGTGAGCGCCACATGGCCCCAAGTGTAGGTCCGTGACATTTGGTATCAGGGCGGAGGTGATTCGGCTCTTGAAAAAAAATAGATGGGAAAAACTTCCATAAGTCGAATTGAGGCATTCGAAGAAAGAATGCAGTCCCTTAAGAGGGACATGCCTAGTGAGGCCCTAATGGGTGATATTGAGGCACTCAAAGAAAGAATGCAGTCCCTTAAAAGGAATAAGCCTAGTGAGGCCTAAATAGATGATCGAACAGTGAACCTCGAGCTCATTTTTCAATGAATCGAAGCCCTTGAAAGGGAAAATGAGATTTTAAATGCGACAGTGGCCGATGCAAACTTGATTGTGGCTGCAGTAACCCAATTTGAAGTTTGGAAAGCCATGGTGGCCAATTCAAAATTGTTTGAGGCATTGATGGCCGAGTCATATATAGTCCATGAGCTAATTCATAAGAATTCTACCCAAGGTATGAATTTTGTTTGTGGTATTAGTGCATGGACAGGTGATAACAGATCGGGGAACCTAGAAGAGATGGTGAGATAACTTGCTAGTTCCCATAAGATTCTCGAGGAGGGAGTCGAGTCCCTATCCAATGAAGCCTAAGAAGCTTTCACCTCCGTTCGTGATAAATTGGAGAAGACCAAGACTAAGGTGAGCGTGTTGATGAAAGCAGTCGAGAATATTGGCACTAATTCACCCGAATATAGCAAGATAAAGATATCTGAGCCTAAGACTTATGACGGCATTTGAGACTCAAGGGAAATGGATAACTTTCTATTTGATCTTGATTCCTATTTGGAAGCCACAAAGATTAGCTTGGAGGAGAATAAGATAAGGGTGACTCCAATGTATCTAGCTGGGGATGCCAAACTTTAGTGGCGGAGTCAAGTGGAAGAAATGAAAAGTGGTAGGAAGACAATCTCCTCTTGGAAAGAATTCAAGAAGGAACTTATAATGCAGTTTTGCCCCGAGAATGCTGCATAGACTGCTCGTTGCAAGCTTAATGATTTTCAACAAATAGGTTCCATCAGAAAATATGTGAGAAGCTTCCAAGCCCTCATCTTGGACATACAAGATATGTTAGATGCCGATAAATTTTTCAACTTTATGAAAGTGTTGTAACCTTTGTCCAAGAATGAATTATACCGATGGGGGATTAAAGACCACCATACAGCTATCACAGTTGCTGAAAACCTTGATGATTGCTCGGGAAATAACTCTAAGAGAAAATTCACATTTGCTCTAAGTGTAGATAGATATTTGAACAAATGGAGTAAGACCTCTATTGGGGGAAGAGAATAGACTATGGTATTTGTTGGAGGCAGTGAGAGGCAAAATTAGGGTTCAACTTCTAATAAGAAGTTCAATAGCAAACCAGGACTTGAGGAAAATGGCCTCACCTTTTGGACTATGGCTCCTAGTTTCCAAAGTACAAAGAATCAGGAGGCCGGATTATAAAGTAGTGCTACAAAGCCCATCTCTTGCTTTCTTTGCAAGGGACCTTATAGAGTTGCTGACTGTTTACACAGAGGAGCCTTGAGTGCTCTACATTCACTTCAGCCCTCCAGTAGTAGTTGAGTTGTGGAAACAATTAAATAAATAATCTTCTGGAGACAAGATTTATTCGTTCTTCAAGGGCTCGCTTTGGAGCTCTGTGGAAAAAAAAAGGGTCTCTTGAAAGAAGATATGTAACATTTTGTCAATTCTCGCTAGAAGAACTGGTCATCTTTACTTGATATATCCCAATTTTGTTTCAATTGCCAGAAGAACTTCATTACTAACAAAAGTCCTTTTGAGATTGTTACAGGTCAGCAACCTCTGGTGCCCTACACTATTGATGTACCATACAAAGGCAACAATCCAAAGGCCTTCCTTTTCACAAAATAATGGAAATAAAATGAAAATATTACAAGAGCGCATCTAGAGAAAGCATATTAAAGAATGAAGAAATGAGCCGATGAAAGTCTAACGACCTCAACAATTTCAAGGGGGAGATATGGTAATGGTGAAGCTACTACAAGAACAATTGCGATTCCTTTGCGATAGAGATAGAAGATTGGCGAGAAGATATGAAGGTATAGTGCCTATTATTGCTAAAGTGGGACAAATTTCTTATAAGATTGAGCCTCCATAATGAATGCAAGTTCATCATGTGTTCCACATTAGTAACTTGAAGCCATATCATCCAAACAAGGAAGATGTCAACCGCAATAAAGCAATCAGACCGACCATCAGTAAACAACCACCAACAACCAAAGAAGTGGAAGAGATTCTAGCAGAATGCATGGAGTCATCTAGTCGGCGACAATTCAAAGAATACATAGTCAAGTGGAAAGGCCAAAGCGAAGAGGAAACTACTTGGAAAAAAGCCAAAGACTTATCTTCCTTCAGTCAACAGATCGACACCTTTTTAAAGACTCAATGGACGAGGACGTCGACTATTTGAGTGGGGGAGAGTGTAAAGGGGGCATCTTGTAATTGGGGGGGGGGGGGGGGGGAGAATCTTGTAATGTAAGGGCGAAACGGTCTTTTCAAAAATAATTATATTTTTGTAATTTCAAGGGAGTGATAACTGGAACATATTTATGTCTCCTCCTGTTAGCTCTCAACATGCCCCTTAAGCTCTTTAGGGGGGAGTGACTAGTCACCAATTGGACTAGTTGCCCGTATCGGATGCTCGATGAGCCAGTTTGCTTTATGAGTTTCCCCCCTACCTACCCGAACGTTCTATAATGGCTTGGCCATCTTTGTAATGTTCAATCGAATATAATGAAATATTAATCCGATTTCTACTCATTTATGTGTATTTCTTTGTGTGGTTTTGCCTCTTTGATGTGATGCCATATTTATGCGATCGCTTGTTGTATTTGTGTGTTATCTCGATTATGCTGTCATACCATACTTGCAAATGCTATTAGTTATTCGGTCATTGGCATGAATCTAACCAACGTCCCATCTTATATGCAGAATTAGCTGAATAACTCTTGGTTGGCTTGCTTAAATGCGATCTAAGTGAGTGTCATACGACCCTAAATGTGAGCCCATGACACACGGCTGATTTGTCCAAAATTCTTATAGCAGCCATTATAAGTCGACGAGTAAGAATCGGAGAACCATATGTCGATGGATTGAACAACACAACAATTACAAAGAGGTAGCTGCTTAGTGATGGAAGTAAAGAGAAGAGGTTGGAGAGACATGGAAAGACAGATCAAAGACGATAAAGGTGGAATGGAGTGCTAAAGAGAGAGAAATAATTGTAACCGTTTCTTTATTATTATTATTATTATTATTATTATTATTATTATTATTATTATTATTATTTTCTATCTTTCTTTACATTTTTTTTTTAATTTGAAGTTTAAATTGTCGCTAATTATTGTCATTGGGAGAAAGTAATGTGAGGGATGGCGTGTTGACCAGTAGCCTAATTGAACCGGCCAATTGCCGATTCACATCTCGTCTTAGAATTGGGAAAACAGTGGACCGGAAGTCTTTTTTGGCTGCGTCGCTTTGGTATATATGGACTAGGATAGAGTTACAGTTCTACCCTTTTGTTGAAAACAAAAACTCATGAATTTCCATTTTTTTTTTCAAATTAATCACTAATCTTTTATTAAATAAATCTAGCATATTAATTTGTTGTACGCATGCCAGGCTTGAATGAAAATAGATTTTCTATTATTATAAAAAAATAATAATTCGACACATGAATAAAAATGGGCCTAACCAAACAATTTTTGTGGCCCAAGAGGCTACCAGCCCACAGTTCCGATTTCAAAAAGTGCTAATATCATTTCTGATTTCTGAAGTTCAGAAGATGAGTTTGATTTAACTTTTGAAGGAGTGTTGGATTGTTGCGAAGCATGATAACTAACAAACCATGAAAATTTTTCTGCCTAATCAAAATCAACTTTATCTTAAAAGTGACAAGCCAGCCTTTTTTCTCTATCAGAATTTTCTGCCTACCAAAGGCACAGCACCCCTTTTAAGAGTGGATGCCAACATTTTGTAAGTGACAAATGACCAATAGGCAATAATTTCTTCCCCAACACTTCAAAAGAAATCCTCAATCAGATCAACAAAGGTTGAACAAACTTGTCCACCATAGTAGTTGCCCATACCATAGGTATTAATACTGACATTCGAGTTTTTTCGTCCTCATAATTGCTGAATATATTTGTAATCAGCTGAAGTTTGTTCATATGTTTGAAGAAAAAGGTTAGCTCTTGAAGTTTTCAAAATTCATTCCAACTTGTTTAAATTTTAGTTTTTACTTGAATTTGTAAAGATTAGAATATCTAAGGTTAGTTTGTATTTTTTAATCTAATTTTAAGTTGTAGATATTCTTAATTTATGAGATTTTTTGTTAATTTTTTTTATAAGAATATACGACATGCATGCACATGCTAAATTTTATATGGTCTAAAATCTAGAAATTTGTACTCTAATCAGTCTCAGATCATCAAAAATTGAAAGAAAGAAAGAAAGAAAAGATTAACAACAACAAGAAGAAGAAGTGAGAAGATTATGTGCTTTGTATACATGCAGAGTTATAAGTAGAACAACTTAGAATAATACATGTGAAATGTAAAAGATGAGCTGGAAATTCATGCTGACCTAAGAACTATATGAGTTGGCAGAGTGCCCACGAAGAGAAGGGCTTCCACAACTCGGATAAGAACTTATGCAGAAAATCCAAAAAAAAGTTCACAAGACACAGCATCTCATCCACATGGATTGATGAATTTTCTTGCCTTTTTTTTTTCCTATTCATCCGATTATTCCATCCAAAGAGTTAGGAAATAAGAGATATAAGACCCATGAGAAATGCTATCTGATTAACAATATAAATTGACCAAACAAAGAAAAAAACAACATAATCAGAAAATGCCAATTTGTTACTTTGACCCAAAAGTCCCCAATTCAATAGCCCAACACATATTCTTGATCATTTAAATTGACAATTCCATATAACAAGAACAGCAAAAATGATACAAAAGTAATCCAAATGTTTAATATATAAATAAACTAAGGAGAAAGAGTCAAAACCTTTTCACTGCAAACATTATTATTATAGTACCTGCATTGAACCTTGCACTTGATCACATTTCCATAGACATAGAACCCAGGTGCAACCATGATCTGAACCGTGGTTGGGACCAGTTTCTTAGCTCTATCTCCACCCATATCTTCCATGTAAACTGAGTCGAATCTCACCCACTTGTCCACCCTAAATATTGGCAACCCAGGATGGACTGAATTGGCCAAAAGGTGTACCAACCACACACTTTTTGAAGCACCAAAGAATGCCTGAAGCAATGGCTCAGGCCAGGCTCTATTCCATCCTAACATACCCACAATTTCATTCATTTTCCTGTCACAGAATTTGCTATACTCTTCACTGAAATGCCTTGTCCCATTATTCAATACCTCCTCCCATGTCAACTCTCTTAGCACATTAAAAGATGCATAATTTGCTTCACATCTATCAATTGGGTTCAATATTGGACTTATAGAACCTTTCTGAAACCCAACAGATTCAAAATCTTCAAAGAAAGCCTTATTCAACAGGGCCTCAAGGTAAAACAGAACACTTTTAGGATTCTTGGAGAATGAAATCTTTATGTCATAAGATTGAAGAAGAAGGGATATTCTTTCAAAAACTCTGCCTCCCATATGCCTTAGTTGCATAGTGAGTGACCTGCTTAAAAGCCTAACTGATGATCTAGCTTCAGAAACTGAAACCAAAAATTGCTCTATCACCTTATCACTAACACCCATTGAACTAGTTTGCTGATGATGAAGATTGAGTCCTTTGGCAGTTCGATATGGCGAATTGCCTCTACACTCGTCTAGTCCTGACTTCAAATTATGGCAATAGACTTCAAGTTTGTTAAGCTTCTTCTCAAGTTCAGACATTGAATGCTTTAGCTTTGAAGCTTCAAGAATTGCTTCATCTCTCTTCCTTGTTGCCTGAATCAGCTTATGAGAGAGGTCACTCACCGCAATCTTCCAGTGTTCTTCTCTCGCCATGGATAAATCAGCGGATTTTGGGCTCTTCCCTGTTAGCGAAGAGAAGATAGATTTGAAGAGTCCATTAGGACTGGCAGCGAAAGATGAGTGCTTGTTTAAGCCATTGTTGTCTAAAGGAATCACAGAGATCTTTTCTCGAGAATGTGGTCGGCAGTTGTTGCAAGAAACGGAACCATCTTCTTCTCCACAGTTTTCACTCGATTGATGCCGTCTCTTGGAATAAGACTTGCCGTTTATGACATGCAGTGGAGTTGGCTGATGCTTTATCGGTGTCTTCTTCTGCTTTCTCTCTTCACTCTGTTCCTGTAATTCTTCGCGTTCCTGAATCTGCCAAAAACGAAAGTAGAAAAAAAATTTAACAGAATACTAAAAAAGCTTCAATCTTTTCTATCAGGAAACAAAAAAGCTTCAATTTTTTTCTCAGGGAACAAACAGGGTGTCTTTCTACTTACAGGAGTGAAATGGGGTGACTGGCGAGTGGGCATAGGAGAAGGAGGAGGAGGAGAGGAAGAAGAAGGAGAAGAAGCAGGAGCCGTGTTAGTAAGAAATTTTCTGTTCATTTTTGGGCATGAATATTGTTTATATATATATATATCATTTTTTTTCAAAAAAAAATAATTTTATTAATTTAAACTAAACAAAAACAGATGTAAATATATTAAAAAGTGCATTAAAATTAATAATATAATATATCGGTTTAAAATTTATAAATTTAATAATAGAATAGTGATTAGAATATTTATAATTTTAATTTTTTAATATACTAATAATTATAATTTATTATTTTTATTAAATTGAATGTATCTGAATTGTTTATAAAAAATATTATAATAAAATAATAAAAATAAAATATTATAATAAAATAAAATAAAAATTATAGAAAAATAAAATAATAATACATAGAGAATAATTTAATAAAAAAATATAAAAAGATAATTTTAGATAATAATAATTAAAAATTATTCTTCTCTATTTGAAAATGATGATCCCTAAAACTGAAAAAAAAAAAAGGAAAAGCGGCTAGAATTTTTAGCTAAAAATAGACCGGGTATATATATTTAATTTAAAAATCAATAAATAGGAAATATCAGTCTCTTTTCGTTTTCTTTCACTTTGTGAGGTTAGTTGTTCGTCGTGTTGTAATCATGGTGATGAATCACAGGCAGACATTTAAATGCTACTGCACTGCTCTGTGATGCTGATAGCGTGGTCAGTTTCTTTAGCGACATGAAAGGATTACAGCGACAATTGGATTCTACGGATATTTATTTCTATCCGAATTATAATTCTATTACAATTTTAGAATGAATATTTTTAGGCCGTTATTCAATAAATCTAATTATATATATAATTTATTTTCTTGTAATTTATTAAATATAATAATATAATTAATTATTTTATATATATTATTAAATTATAAATATAATGAAAATTGAAATTTTAAAATATAATTTTTTATTACAAAGTAGAATATTTAAATTTTATTGTTTTAATATTAGTTTTGATAAATTATTTTAATTTAAATATAGTAAATTAATATTTATATTTTGTTCATTTTATTTGAATTTATTTATGATGTGTTTCACCTTAATTATTATTGGAACAAATAAAAATTATGTTATGTTCCGAGTAGGATTGCATCTCTTTTGCATGTCCATGGAATTTTGAAAAACCTAAACATTAGAGGAAAGAATTTTTCAAACTAACCACACTCCTTTATATATGTTAGGAGTCCATTAATGAGAAGGAGCTGAAGAAAGCTTGAACCCAATTCCTATAGTAATGAATATAAACACAATTGAAATTCCTAAGGAGTTATATATTTGTATATTGATAAAGTCATTTACTATTTCTAAAAGTTTGATCTCTCCCCTAGAGGACCATATAGCTAAGACAAAATATGAACTAAAATAGAAGAGCCTGCTCTACATATGAATAAATATTTTGTATTAGTTTCATTAGATTGTACATCTTTCTTGGTATATTCAGATAATAGATAGGAGTATAAGTTAAAACATTATGGAGCTACAAAGATAGTTATAAAATTGTTAGTACCGCATAAAAAAATTCCTCCTAGAGCAATTAATACAAATAAGAGAAACTCTATTATAGTCATTTTTGTACATTCATTGTACTCCATGGATAGAGGAATACATATAGTTGAATATAGTAATATAAGAAATTGAAAGATTTCGTTTTGAAATTGTTTGTTGAGAAATTTCCAGAAAAGCTAGTCATAGATTTTTCTTTCCATCTGAACAATTAGGTCATTATACTCATTATTAAATTTGTTAAAAAGATAAAATATCACTAAGATATATCTTTTTGATCAAATGTTGAATTGATCATAAGAAGAAGAATTAGACAAAAAATTGAGATACATTCCGAAAAAAATAAAACTTCTATCCAAAAGAAGCAAATGAAAGATTTTAATAAAAATTCTCATAGAATCAAGAATTAAGTTTTCATTCCGTACTTTCCAGATCATAAATTAGTAATTGCATCTAATCTCCAAAAAAAAAAAATTCTAATTGTTTCAAATTTTCTCTCCCTCTCTCTTTTTTTAAATAGAATATTTATAGAATCCCTATAAATAGAATCAAATCTTATTTTATGGTATCTACTTTTCTTATTCTTAAGCAAATTCCGGAGAGGGTTTAATTGATTTATAATTTATGTTTCATATTTCACTTACTTTGTTTCAAGAAATATAGCCATCAATTCAAGTTCTTTCTTTTTCTATGGATTCTTTTCCATTGATAGATTGTTTTTATATTTTTATTAATTTTAATTACTTATTTAGTTTAAATTTTATTTTATTTTAAATTTTTTAATGATAATGGATAATTAAACGAGTTTGGATATTAATAGAATAATACTAATCGGTTTGGGATGGATACAGATAGACGTATACATAATTGAACTCGGGTATGACTTTTTGCGGGTACCCTATCCATTGCCGTCCCTAGTGACATATATCTTTATTTATATATATATATGTTTTTTTTATTAATGTGCATTGCACGCGTAATTGTTATATATTCAATTTGTCACTAATTCATATGAATATTATTAATTTGTCAATTATAAAGATCATATATAAAACAAAAGTAATAAATACTTTATAATTATTTTGTCGATATCTCACCTTATTAACTTATTTATTATTAAGAGTCATATATAAAATATAAGTAATAATTATTTTACGGTTATTTTACCTGTTTTCATTTTTATATTAACTTGCGTTGTACGTAATTATCATATATTAGATTCGTCATTAATCACTATTTGATTTATATATATATATATTAATTTATTTTTTCTTATTTAGAATATTAATTAACTAAATAATGCTGTTAATATTTAGAATATGGAAGTATATTTATTTCAAATTTAATAATTAATATTTTAACTAACAATGTAATTTTATTTATAATAATATAATATTTTATTTATCTTAAATTTTATATTATTTTATAATATTTTATTTATAGTAATAATAAATAAAGAGATTTTTCTAAATTATTAATTTATTAATTATTAAAAACTATATATAAAATAGTAAATAAAGAGGTTCTTCCAAATTGTTATATGATTAGTTTGTTATATAAATAATGTGGCAGAGTCGATAAGCGGAGAGTTGCTCTTAAATCAGATGTTGCTTGACCTGAGAAGAAAGAAAGCGGACCCATCATATCAAAAGACAGTATTATATTTCAACACTTGTTATCTTAGAATTTCTTTGTCACTTTGTTAGGAAATTCCTTCTTTTCTGTTTTTTTTGGCTCTGGAGTATAATATAATATGTTTAACTTGGAAAGCAGGGCGACCCTCCAGAATAGAATTGTCTGACCTTACAGGGCTGACTAACTAAGGTTGTTAAAATCATTCTCCAAGAAAAATAACCACACAAGGACGTGCATTTACATATACATAATAGCAGAGGTACATATACATAATAAATGCATTTACAGTAGGACTCATTTTAGCATCTAGATTGGAATTAATTAATTGGAGTGTGAGAAAATTCCATTTCCAAAGTCATAAATTAATTAAATTCTGCAATTTGAATCACAATTTACGCAAACACTAGTATCTCATTTCTTAATTTTCATTCAATATAGCACAGGTACATATACATAATAAATGCATTTACAGTAGGATTCATGTTAGTATCTAGCTTGGAATTAGTTGTTTTGAGTGTGAGAAGATTCCATTTCCAAAGTCTGAAACTAATTAAATTCTGCAATTTGAATCACAATTTACACAAACACTAGTATCTCATTTCTTAATTTTCATTCAAACAATTTATTTAGCATTTTTTTTCCATATCATTAATGACAATGTGAGATGTAGAGGAACTGTCGCATTAAAAGCTATTAAGAAAGCTCAACTACTCACACTCTTTCTTGGATAAAGAAGGTGTAGGAACTAAATGCCACCACCAACCAAAAGACTCGCAGAGAGGGAGAGAACGATGGGTTTCTGAATTGGCATGTGAAGACAATAAATGAGAAAATATTAGAGGAAGAGTGACGGGTGAGTGGTCCTCCTCTCCTTAATTTTTGCCAGCAGGAGCAGACTACTGTTGGCCGCTGACCTGTGTGAATTGTGTAATAGGGATTGGGATCACGTGCAGACTGAAGGAAGCCGCCCTTTTCTATTCTTCGTCCAACACAAAACTCCGCCTTCATTCTTATGTACAAACAAAACCATCACTACCACCACTCAGTGCATGCGCACTCGTCCCTCCCATTCGGCTAATACTTTTTTTTTATTAGATTAGACTCTTTGATCACCACAATCCTCGTTACAGTTAAATTCGGCGCAGCAATTAAATTGTACGTAATATCAACAGTGAAAGGTATTGGCTAGGCCACTATTCAATTTCCCTATTCCACAACGAAAGATGATGGTCAATGATGCTCAAAACTATCCTCAAGGCATAGTACACGAGAGGAAAAAAAATGGCAAATTTCTTTAATTTTGAATTCAACTTTAGTATGACTAACAAGGAACTGCAACTACATTTACAACTATTTGTACGCAAATTTGGAAGTTATCAAAACTCTATACCCTCCTGCTCCTTATCAGCTAGAGCCTTTCCAGTTTTAACCGCGGGCGCTGAACTGTACCCATTGCACTAAGCCAAATACCTGAATACGTTTGGGTTCTCTCTCTCTTTCCAAGTAGTCTCGTGTGATCAGATCTTCCATTCGCTTCTTGATTGCCTTACTGTCAGGCTGCATATCCAATTCCATAATACCCATACAAGAATTAATCAATGCAAAATATATATATATATATACATATTACATGATAAATTGATGAAGCACCATATTAATCTTTTCAACGACAATTAACGATACCGCTCATTAAGAAAGGGTTTACTAAAAGCTTTTAGTAGAGGATAATCACAGTGCACGAAGAAGAGGAATATATTCGATCCTAGCACAAATCCTAAATTACTTCATTAGTCCGCAGCCACACATACCTTGTATTTTTTTTTACCTTTTTTTGTTTATGTATACATAATCAAGAGGAAGTATGTTTCATACCTTGAACATGCGACTCAACTGCTCTACGCACTATGAGACTAATTGCTGGTGACCCAAAATTTTGTAATCATCACAGTTTGAGAAATATCCGGAAGGAAGCTTACTATCCCCGCAGGAAGATTTAGATCGTAGGAATTATAACTTGGCCAAAATCCAGTTGTAAGAACAGTGACGGATAAATCAATTCCTGGATGTGTGTTCGAGTTGTTGCCAAGATATTTCTCAAAGCTTGTCTGATTCTCTTTCGCCAGCGTCAAATCAGTAACCTGGAAAGAATAAAATAATTTAAAAATAAATTACGACCCTTACAAGAGCAAATTAATAATAGATAATTATCACTGAATAACCCAGGCCAACTCAACATCCCCTCCATCTTTGAAGTGAACTGTCCACCGCACTGTTGTTTCAGTTTAGTTAGAATACTCCTTTCATGTTCATCATTAGCACTCCGGTCCAAAAGAAGACGAAGAGCAAGTTTCTTCCTGCCAACAGTCAGTCACTGAGTCAGAGAAACCAAAATGGGTACTGCTTATAGTAAATAAAGTAAAATAAAACCACTTATATAAGCCAGTAACTTACCTGTAGAATTCAGCAAAAGGGTCCTTATCACTGATATATGCCAGCAACTTCACTACCTGTCAAAATGAAACCATGAAAAAGAAAATCAATATCAGGAACAACTCCTGGGGGATAACATTTAAAAATCAAGTGTAAACACTACATTAAAAGGAATTTTATTATATGATGAAAATTTAGAAAGGCCACCTTTCTCCAGTGTTTCATCTATGGCTTCATCACTTAGTTTTTCATTTCCACCTTCTTGATTATCACAGAAGGTTGCCAGTAGTTCTGCACTAGAACTTGCAGCAACTGTCTTGTCACAGAAAATCTCAAAAGCCTCTTTCATGACCCATGAAACACCAAAGGGATAAAGAAAAGACTTAGAAGATGTGACAAGACAAATGAGAGAACCACAATGACACATCCACCAACAACCAAATGCCACAGACGTTGTGAAAGAGCGTGTGATTTTGAAAACAATCGACCACATATGCCATGTACTTGTGATGAAGCTCAATTGTCTTTCTAATAAGAACCTGAATTCAAATCGTTAAATCAATTACTTGGCCTGCCAATCATTCTCCAATTTCTAAATCATGAAAGTTCAGAGGCTTACCTATTCCTTTACACCATTTGAAGCCTGTATAAGCTCATAATTGTTAGAATTTTGCTTCCCCAGCAAACAATAAAAACAGGAATGCAAGTGTATAGTTTACTGCCTAAAATATAACATGTATAAAAGAAACATACAACAAAACTCAAGTCTACAAATATAGGAGTCTCAACATAACAATCCAAAAACTGTCAAGCGTTCCAAAATGCCTATTTAAAAAAAAAAAAAATTACAAGGAAGCCAATCATAATACTGGACCTGGCTACTTGCTGAACCAAGACAGTCCCTTCAGCAGTAATGTGCTGTAAAAGGAAGAATCAGTGACTGCAATAAAATTAAAAAAAAAAAAGGCAAAGACAGTTTCCTCAGCAAAATACACCTGCTTGAAAATAGTTGCAACAGGGTCCAAGCCTTTAGGTATTTTATGATAAAGCCTATACATTCTTGAAAGATCCTCGACCTACATTGCATAAACAAAAACAATTCATCATTGTTTACCTTAAAAAAATTCAAAAGACAAAGCACTTCCGAACAACAGTTTACCTTATCATCTCTAAGCAATGCACGACATCCAGAATGCTCCTTTTCAAGCAGTTGGTTTGCACAGACTACCAACAATTCGTATCGCACTTTCTATAAACAGAAGATAAAACTGTAAATAATTGTTTCAAAAACTCAAATACTAAAAGTCATAGCATCTATAGGTAAAAGTTTCTAATGAAATCTCAACGCAATGTTGAGTAATCCTTTCCAGATGAAACTAACAAATAATCAATATAGAAGTAGCAATCTTAATCTAAAGAACGATTTATTTATTTAGTTCAGCAAACTACCCTCATTTCTGAGCTACTAAGAAACATAGTTTCAACTACATGAAATTCCTAAAACATTGGTAGTGATTCAGTTAAAATATCCATCTCAAACTGATACCACATGACTTTATATGGTTAATAAATTAAGTCATCTCATGAGAATACAGATCCCACAACAATCATTATTCTCTCACTTTGCATTCAAATTTTGTGCTCCATAACTAGAAGGGAATAAGATAATGCTTAGATCATTTATAGACTTTGTTTAAATAAGTTGTTAGATGCACAATACATTCGTCTACTAAAAATTATGAAAACGAATTTTCTTTTATATAATATGTTGAACAAAACTGAATCACAAAATATATAAAACAAAACTAACCTCCACCAATTTTGGCTCACTGCTTGAATGTAAGTAATGAGAAACTCTTATCTCTTTCCTTCTTCAATCACTCCTCAGACTGCAATTGTATGAGAAGTGTCAGGATCGAAAGATTAAAATAAAAAACTGCAATGCACACTGTTATATTAACTATTAAGTACTTGCCTTCAGCATATACTCCAGACATGAATCATCCAAAATCCAGTTTGATGCCTTACGAGAATAGTATGCACCAGTATCTTGAAGCATACTTTCTTCAAAATCTTCTTCATAACGTTCCATTGCTCCCATTCCAATCTCAACAAATATATCTAAAACATTCT